>JASANF010000413.1:0-36168 GCA_030248245.1 Trissonchulus sp. WLG1_4
TAAACTAGACGCACTAGACTTGTAATTACATAATATGAACTATACTAAAAATAATGATAATGACAGATTCTTCATCATACTTCTCAATACTTCTCCAAAATGTAGTACAACCTGTGGTAAGCGTGGCACAAGGTATAATTTTTTGATAAAAGGTGTCTGGGGCTGATTACAGCGGTTTCTGTCCGGGCGCCAAGGTCAAGACTAACGTCAACTTTTAGTAAGGGGGTCATGTGACCCATCAATCGAAAGCGCTTTATTCACCAATCGAATAATGAAACTCCCAAGTCGCTACGACCCGCATAACAAACGTTATGGGACTTTAAAGGAATTCACCCCATAGAACACTGTTATCATAATTAAATCGTAATTACTACATTACGAAAAGTGTTCTTTTTCTCACATCCTTAAAGGCGCCATAACTGGCCTTTAAGAAATCGGACGGACACAAGAATAGTATCATTGGATTGCTGGCGTGCAGGGCTTTTGAAAGAGGGGTCACATGACCACCTGGCACTTCAGATTACCCCGAAATAAATATCTCAGGGTACGCTCACGTGACAGGGTCATGTGACCCCTCATTTTAAAGCGCTCCTTAAATCTAAGCGATTGATGTCAATTTCATGGTTGTCCGTCATTCCTATTGTCTGCTATGGGCCTTTTAAAATCCAACCTTTGTGACTATTCAAAATCAGGCCATGTTGGATCAAATCTCTTTACATTTCAATTTGAACCATTTTTTAATTAATCAACAAATTTTAACATATTCAGATGCGCTGGACTTTTAGTTGTCAAACTAGTCTAAACTAGACGCACTAAACTTGTAATAATAATAATAATAATAATAATAATAACGACACGGACACGACAAATAAAAGGGGTTGCCCCGATTTTTGCTTCGCAAATTGTCGGCAACCCAATAAGAAAATGCAGTTGAAAAAACCCAGAACGGGCTGTAAGTTCGCGCGAATAGGGTGCGGAAAACAGTGTCTGCCCTACAAAGATCATATTCCTATTCTCAACAGGTATACCTAACCTAGTCCACCTACTTTGACGAGCTCACACGAATTGCATTTTCTCGTTAATAAAGTCTTGTACCTATGCTTTTACAGGCTCAGCCTAAGTAATTTTCCGCTTTAGACAGACAGTAACCTATTCTACCGAAGGAGCCACCCGACAAGGGAATTTTTCCTTACTAGTAATATAAATGTATAAATATTAAATATATAATATTAAATATAAATATATAATTTAAATATATCTTGTATATTATGAATGCATCGCATTAGGTGAGTGTAGCGTAAGTTTCAAAGAGTGAAATTTTTGGAACTGTTAAATTTAGATCAGACCAATTTTTTTTGCAATTTATACCCTCCGAACCGGGTGTTGAAGGAAATAAGTGTAGCCGATTTGCAAAAGCAAGAAATACAATTGTCATCAGGAATCGAACATCATGCAAAACCACTACGGGCATAACTACGACCTTGGAACATGTTCGGGAATTAGGCAGTTACCCATGTATCACGATTTTTCAAATGCCTCAGAGAAACAGCTATTCGGCCGCCTCAGCGAGCCGCTAGAGACTCGCTGAGGAGGCGGCCGCGCAAAAATAAATTGGGTAAAAGATTTGCAAGTGTTGAGTGCTGCTCAAATTTACTGCTGATTAATAATTCAAACTCTGTCATGTTACTCGGTGCAATTCGACTAATTGAAAACTTTCTCAAACCGACACATGTGCGTTCTCCAAATTAAATATGCATTGATGTGTAACAATGTGTTGATACTCATATTATAGAACATACAAAAGAATTTCATCTGAACTTTTTATTTACCTAGTTAAATTCAAATTTACTAAGTAAATCATTTAGGCAGATTAGACAGCCCGGTTGGCCCAAGTGGTAGCGTGTCACGCCTACCTAAACAGACTGCGAATCTAATGGTGTCCACTTGATTCAGCCGTGGAGCTGCATTCTTTTTTCAGCTATTCTGTTTTGTCAAACACTAATAATTACTGTAGCAGAGTACATGATAAATATTATAAAAATCAAGGACTTCTTATTATTGTTGTAAGCACACTGAATACTGATTAGTTAATGATTGGCAGCATCGTAAAACGACTATAAATAGGATAAAAATTACGAATAGCTGAATAGCTTCTGATTGCAAATATAGAATAGCTAAATAGGTATTACTGCAGAAACAAGTTTGACTCCATTACTTAAGGTGAATAGACGTTGATTTTTTGTTGCATACGGTATATTATTGTAGCAAAACTTACGTAAATACATAGTAATAAGTCTTACAAATTACGCAAACAATATACTCTCTTGTGCTTAAACGTACTAAACGTTAAACGGTTCGAAAACCGCGTTCCAAACCGTTCCAAACCGTTTAAACGTTTAAGCGCGTTTAAACGGTTCAAACCGTTTAAACGTGCCCATGCCTATCCATAACCTATCAAAAATAGATTTAAATTCAGAAACAAATTTAAATTCAAAGACACAATTTTAATGCACCATAAGCTGTAAGGTAGAGGCTTTATTGCGAGTCGGCTGGGTGGTCACCAAAAACAGCCCACCACTTGACTAATCGTTCTAGCTGAGAATGTATACGACCAGAAGTAGTCACGAGTAGTCACACATGAGACACACACAGAACAGTACACCACACAATACACTGTACACATTACACTCCCCCCTTTGTAAGAAAAAGAAAGTTGCACAGGTCAGATTGCACTATAATTTAAACAACTCATATTTTTTGTTAATTTAGTATGCCATAGCTGAAACTGAAATAGAGCGTGCTTTACGGTACAAATACTTAAACTCAGATTTAATACTTTTTCTACGTAATAAAACAAGCAATTAATAGAAATAAAGTATATATAAATGTACTATTGGCTAAAGTGTTCGGTTGCAATGACTTTAACAACACTGAAGACGTCGTTTTGGATTAGCTGGAGCCTGGACGCCCCTCCTTAACGGCGACCTCAGCAATTGTCGTTTTAATTGCGGCTTCAACCAACGCCACGCCCTCTTGGTTTAGATGAATGTTAGTACCGCCGGCAGAGCATTTTGCAAAAAACTTTTTCGAGGCAGTATGAACTTTAACC
Organism: Trissonchulus sp. WLG1_4; assembly: GCA_030248245.1. NCBI lineage: Eukaryota > Metazoa > Nematoda > Enoplea > Enoplida > Ironidae > Trissonchulus > Trissonchulus sp. WLG1_4. The sequence goes on from JASANF010000413.1 coordinate 3,110, forward strand.
ACGGAAACTTTCCTGTTGGAGACCCCTTGCTAACTGTAGCGCTCGCGGAGACATGCCAAAAAAAGATTTTTCAAGGCAGTATGAACTTTAACCACGGAAACTTTCCTGTTGGAGACCCCTTGCTAACTGTAGCGCTCGCGGAGACATGCCAAGAAATTATTCACGCGATTCACGGTTGATGCAGATTCGCTGAAGAGAGACTCACCGAGTCTTGGCGGTATTTCGACGAGTAGCAACGGTATTGAGGGCAACTCGGTGACGAAGCAACTGGTTTGTTTTTCAAACTGCTGCTGGATTGCCTTAAACCGACCCACGCGCTCTTGAAATGTTTTCCCCACACGATTTCGGACAACGACATTGTTAGTTCCACCGAAAATCACTGCAAAACGATAGCCGTCATGGACGGCAAGCCTGGCCACTTTGAACAGAAGCTGCACCTTACCACCGGACAACGCCACAATGTCGAACTGTTCTGATGGTGTAAAACATCGGCCTTGGGAATCGGCAACCAGAAGGGCATCAAGATACTTTAGCTCTCCCCGAACATAGCATCTTACTTCCGTCAGGATATTTCCCATCCGATTGTCTCCAGGTAGACTATCTTTGCTTTGCTGCAAGTGATGCTGCAATTCTTTCTTGCCCAGCTTGCACCCCCAATCAGCATCGTACGGGGACGTTTCCAGCAACCAGGAATCCGCAGTATCATTTAAAAGCTTGGCTAGCCTAGAATTTTGGCGATACTTGGCCATTTGCAGGCTGACCATGACTAGATATTTTGCATCGTCCCAAAGCCGTAGATTAATACCCCAACGGATGTTGTAGCCCTTCGCCCTACGTTTGCACTGCTTTGGGGTAGGTCCCAGCGACTGGATATCTTTGAGTGCCTGGTCGTCTTCGGCTAACCAACACTTTGCCCATTGGTATCCTTCTTCTACGGAGCCGAAGTGTTCGCCAGCAATTTCAATGGGACACGAAAACATGTTGGATAGAAAATCGGAATCCCCGAAGAACGCGATTGCCGATCTTCCAGTCGCCTAAAACAAAAAATTGACTTTAAGCAAAACCATAACGAAGCCTGTGCGCCTCAGTCTTACTATGCAAGTCAAGTTTTTGATGTTTTGTCTGATATCGGTCTGAAGTTAACTAAAGCATTTGTTAACATTTTAAGAAGCCAGAACACCTCCGTTAACTGTTGTTTTAGTTACTTGACATCAGTTTGGTGAAGTTAACTAAAGCATTTATTAACAATTCATGAAGCCAGTACACCTCTGTTAACAGTTGTTTTAGTTAATTCATATCGGTCTAGAGAAGTTAACGAAAGCATTTGTTAACGTTTTATGAAGCCAGAACACCTCTGTTAACAGTTGCTTTCGATTGGGTGTTGAAGTATTCACGTTTGGTGAAGCCAGGATGCCTCTATCAATACACAATCGCAGTCCAGGTGATGACCATTTTAAAGCCAGGACGCCTAAGTCAACACAGTAAAATACTCGCACCCGGAAACCCGCCAACAAAACAATAAAAAAACTAAACAAATAGAGAAGAAAAACGAAGAAGAGAAGACTAAACTGAGAAAAAAGTCCAACTAAACGACAGCTGAAATCTAGCAAGGTTTCTTAGCGAGAGTAATGAGGCTTGAGTAAATTAACATGAACGGTGAACAGTTGTTGACCGTTCTTACTGCTGCGTATTCTGTACGTGACTGGAGACAACTTTTCTTCGACAACATAACCCGATTGCCAGGGACCATTCCGAGATTTTTTTGGTATGCGTTTCAGCAGTACCTTGTCTGAACGCTGAACGAAATTGGTGTAGCGTGCGTGTCATAATACATTTTCTGAGTCTGCTGTGCCTTTTCAATGTTGTTAAGGGCTGCGGGATAGACCTTGGCAAAACCTTGCTGTAACCTAGAAAAATAGGCAGACTCATTGTGATCACGTTTGTCTCCTAGTCCGACCGTATCAAAAGGACAATGGACTTCCCGACCGTAGACCAGATGGAACGGGGAAAAGCCGGTTGATGACTGTACAGCAGTTCTAGCTGCAAACGCAACGAAGGGCAAGTACTGATCCCAGTCTGTACCCTTCTCGTTTACATAGGAAGCCAGAGCCGTTTTAAGGGTGCGGTTGAAGCGTTCTACGAGGCCATCCGTTTGGGGGTGGGACGCCGTTGTTTGCACCTTTTTGCACTGAACAAGCTCTAGGACTCTGTACATTAATTTTGATGTGAAATTAGCTCCTTGGTCTGAGAGCAATATTTTTGGTGCACCGTGGCGACAAATTATTTGCTCAACCAGCAGTTTTGCGATTACGTCAGTTTCAGTGGAATTGACTGTAAAGATTTCGGGTTACTTGGTGAAATAATCAAGAAATACGACAATATAACGGTTCTTGCGACGGGTAACTGGTAAGGGACCGACAATGTCAACTCCTAACCTTTCAAACGGTCCCCCAACTGAAATAGGTACTAATGGAGCCTTCCCACGCCCGACGGGGGCCTTATGAAGCTCACATTTTTCACAGCTTTTACACCACAGTGAGACGTTGCAAACCATATTGGGCCAGTAATAGAGAGGAACGAGCCTTCCCATTGTTTTATGCAGGCCCAGATGCCCAGACACAGGCTGGTCGTGGTAACAGGAAAGCAAAGACGCCTACGTGGCATATCAAAATAGCAAAATTGTTGTTTTGTGTTTGACTGCCGTCCGCTTCCGATCAGCCGCCAACAAGGTTTTCCTCCGTTAGCACGAGCTTCCAATCGCCGCACCACTGGAAGCCGATGAAGACACGGGAGCAGTCGTAATCGCTGTTGGCAGAAAACAGGTTGGAGACGACGACTTTCTCACTCACTGCGACGCTGCTTCTTCTTTTAGACGAGACACGGGATGGACACTCTTCTTCCGCGTTGGCGTAGATCTTGAGTTCTTGAATCCTGGCAGCCTCGCCAAATGTAAGGTAGAGGCTTTATTGCGAGTCGGCTGGGTGGTCACCAAAAACAGCCCACCACTTGACTAATCGTTTTAGCCGAGAATGTATACGACCAGAAGTAGTCACGAGTAGTCACACATGAGACACACACAGAACAGTACACACCACACAATACACTGTACACATTACATAAGCACATAGGTAAAAACCATGCACTGACGATGAGAGTTATGAACCAGATGAAAAGTAGGGATGCGGTCACTCTTCATATTTTGCGTACACTAATCTTATTCATTCCAGTAACGCAAATAGCAGTAGTCAGTCACCTGTGAGCCTAAAGTGCGACTCTCTCAACTGTGCCTATGCCAAACTAGAGGCCAAACTGCAGTCAGACCCAGTCATAAAGCATTCACTGAAAAGTATGCAGAAGCAAAAAAAGGAAAAAGACCAGAAATGCGGCTTTAAAAAGATCATGACAGTTAGCACAACCCGATGTCAAATCAACGTCCCTCAATAGCACCTGTCTCCGAACATCCATACACAGTCTATGACTGACGTATGGGACCCGAAAACGGACCAGAATCGGCAACAAATGCACCTACTGGAACCTCGGATTTCCCACTGACTGAAGAAAAAAGTCAAGTCATTAGATTAGGGAATAAAGATACGCAGAATAACCTCGGGCAAAGGAATATGTGAAGTATGTTTGAATTAGAGATCGGCCGGGGCCGGTGGCGGGCCGCGGGCCGACCGGGCCGGGCCGGCCCCGGGCCGGCCCCGGGCCGACGCTCAGTCAGACGGCCCGGCCCCGGCCCGGCCCGGCTGCACTGCGGCCCGCGGCCCGCCACCGGCCCGGGGCCGCTTGGCAACGGGCCGGCCGGGCCGACCGGGCCGACCGGGCCGACCGGGCTGACCGGGCTGACCGGACCGACCGGGCCGACCGGGCTGACCGGGCCGCGGGGTGGAGCTTCAGCCTCGAACCAATCAAATGAAATTATATATACATACAGAATGCACGTCACAAACAAACCCCCGTAGAGCAACTGGTCTTCACGGCAACTAGCGAGCTTTGTCTTCAGTTTAATATGAATGTATTTAAAAGCAAGTGCTGTGAGCGGGAACTAAAACCAACGGCGGGTGGACTATACTTATGTATCTCAGGCTTAAGTTTATAATTTGACTCAAGTGCGCTGCAACAATGTGAGGATTAGTGCAGTTGAAGCTTTTTGTAAACGCCTTAGCTGAGACTTAAGTTTATTGATTTATTTGGTGGGGTGCACCCCACCTACATCAAGACTGATACAAGTTTCAATATTTTAGCTTTCCGTTCAGCGTCTGCTATTCATTAATTCATTCTACAGCGCATTATGTGTAAGGTCCGAGAGCTCGCGCTATCTTATCAAAGCAACAGCTGGGGAATAACACTGCTACTTTAAGGGGCAGCTTTGTGTTTGTAATGCAAAACGTTACAGTTGTATGTAAATTTTTAGTGAGCTACAGTCGTCCTTGGACTTTAGCAGTCTTTATTACTGATCAAGCCAACCAGGGCCCACCGGGCCGATTCCCGGCAAACAGTGGGCAGCAGCCTGGCTGAGCGGGCCGACCGGGCCGGCCCCGGGCCGACCGGGCCGGCCCCGGGCCGACTGCAACGGCCCCGGGCCGGCCCGCTGCCACGCGGCCCGGTTCCGGTGGCGGGCCGCGGGCCGATGCCGGGTCCGGGCCGGGCCCGGGCCGGCCCGGTGAAAATGGCTGCGGCCCTGGGCCGGCCCGGGGCCGACACTTGGCTTAGCGGCCGATCTCTAGTTTGAATAGTTCAAATACGAAAACCAGTTCAAAAAACGGCTAACGAAAATTCAAAAACGTTCACACATTTCATATTTGTCTGAATTAATGTAAATTGTCTGGCTTGATGAAGGCAGGTTTTGTGAAAAATTTCCTGACATTTTGTTTGGGCTGCGGTCACTTTCCTGTTTGTCTCTCATTCTCTGTACCTACTATATATATTCAGATTTTCTGAATCCTATGTATTTTTGAGTTGAGTGTTAATTAACACTGGAAGGGCAGGTAGGTCGATCAGCTACAATTTTCTTAAGTGCCTGCAGTGTACAATGAGTGAGGATGTTAAATCTTCAAAAAGTGACTGCAGGAGTGGGATACTTGTTTCATTGAAAGTATACAACAGCAACATCATGCTATTGCCCGTTTCCCGTTGTACCAAAACATTAGGAATTATGTACGTATTGTACAAAAATAAGAATAAGTAGCAAATTTACAGTACGTAGTTCTTAAATTCAAGTTAATGGGTTAGATTTAACAGTGACCTTTTTGGCTGTTTTAACTTCATCGTCCACTTATAGTCTAAATTAAAATTATAGCATATTTAGCATATTATAATTATAGCATATTTTTGTTCTTTTTATTGATAGTAAAATTATTTACCTAGTTCTTTTATATACTGCTCTGGCCATACCTACTTTTTTGCTGTTGCTGGTCTTGAGTAAATTTTTCTTTTTTCTTTCTTTCTCCCATTCTCTGTATCTACCATGTTGTGTTGATATTAATAAATACATTTTTACGCCACCGCTCGTGTTTTCTTCGTGTTTTAAGGTAAATAGGTAGTTAGAGTTTTTTGTTCAATTTAGAATTTCGGGTAGATTTGGGGTAGTGAGCAAACTAAGGCCCTACTTTTCGGTCAGGGAAGTCTTCCTTTTGGTTTTGAGACTTTGGCAATCTACCTGAGGGCATAAGAACAAAAAACACTAAAAACATCACAACTATATTGCTCTTGTATTCCTGCCCCCACAAATCACGAGTAGAAATGCATGCCAACTTTGCTGAGTTGCCCTTCCTGCTTGCACATGGACCAAAAAACGTAAAAGCAACGGCAGCATTTCACCCAGCGGTAGTCAGTGTCTTCTTGAAAAACATAAAAAATTGGCTAGCGGTTCAAATAGAATCGGTAATCTCAATTATTATGCGACGGTCAAGCCGCACTCACAAATACATATAAATACCAGTTTACAAGTCCGAAGACCAAACTTGTTTAAGCCAAAGCACCTACGTCGTTAACAAACTTTATTGGGCAGACGTTTTTATCAGGATTTTGAATCGTTTTTGTTAGATGTCAGCAACTAAGTTTTTGGCAGTTGAAAAAGTGCGAATTGAGCCCTAATATTATAGTGTCTTCCGTTAAAGTAGTAGTACTGCCAAAGTAGTTCTACTCATAGGTTGCTCTTAGATTTAAGAAACTTTTCAAACCCCTTTTTCTGCGAACTTCATTTTTAAAACACTGAGAAACTGCTACGAAGTTGAATCAGCATTCAACCTTAATTTATAAACGCATTAAACAAGGTGCACAGTTACAAGCCATACGGTGGGCTGCACCGAATCGGTTGAGCACAAATCAGCTCAAACAACTGCAATAGCTTAGGCTTAATTTTGTTAAATCGGTTTAAGGTGGTAGTTCCAGAATCGCAGTTTTTTAACATGAGGCTATTTTCAAAGCTCTTTTTCAGAACAACCAAGTAAAGCAGGAATAAAATGGGTACAATTTTTCGAAACAAGACTCAAAAGTGTCTGCTATCACGCTTTAATCACTGATAAAATCCCACGTTAGGACTAGCTACCTCACTGGCTTACAGTTCAGTAAGCCAACGCGGTAGCTAGTCTTAATGGTCTTAACCATGGTATTTTACACCAAATAAAAAATGCTTTGGGTATTTTTTGCTGTAGTTTAAGAAAATCATAGTCTCTTTACTCGTAATGTATAGATCTGTCAGAAAAACGGGTCACTGCGATTATGGAACTACCACCTTAAGTGACCATGAAGCTTAGCGCAGTTGGCGCTTAAAATTTGGTTCAAATCTGAGTCTTAAGGTGGCGCTCTGAATAACCGACTTTGGGTGATAAAATTTTTCATGTAAGTTTCCGTTAATTAACTCAAGAAGAAAAGTTGTTCCAAATTAAATTAGCTTTCATTTGATGTATTTAGCGTCAAATTTTGTTTAACTTCAATTTTTAACTTATTTTTCAATGGGAAAAAACTTTAAATCGATGTACCAAAAAATTCTATATGGCTTTTGGTACTTTTTGAAACAGTTCTATGTAGCTAATTGCCAGTTGCAACTTTTCAAAAAGTAGTTTGTGTAGGCAAACCTTTCTAAAAAAAATTTCCAAAATACGTTGACCAACATTGACAAAAATACACTATTTTTCAAACTAATTTTTTGTTAACTACTTTTTGGCTTCTGAAACTTTTCTTAGCGGATTTTAGTACAGAAAAATTAGCTCTATTTTTTGAAAAATACGTATGTGTAGGCAAATTTCAGGTTTCTGAAATTAGGCTATAGCACACATTTTTTTAAGATTACTGTCAGCTACGAAAACCGATCCGCCTGAAACTTTGCAGACTGTTAGAGCAGATGTTTATGGAGGCGCCGAACTTCTTGAATTGTAATTATTATGATTTGGCTCAATATGATAAGCTTTTTAAAACGTCACTTTTGATAGAAATTAAAATAACTAAAAATTTGGTAACAAAAATTTGATAAAAATGGCACCTTGGCAAGATAATTGTCTTTAATTTAAGCTATAGATTGTTAAATTTGGTTGAGGACATATTGAGCTACGTCATTTCAAAAATTAGTCGAATTTTTCAAAATTTCAATTTTGATAAGTCATATAATTTGCTAAAATGTTCCAAAATCATCAAACTTTACAAAAATGCTTGCCTGGTGTTCATCTTGATTGCACTTAAGGTGGTAGTTGCGTTTTCGAGGTTTTTGTGATTTCTATGTAAACTTTGCGCCACCAGTACTCAAGTTAAAAGTGACGCCTGAGCATAAATTTTTGGGACAGCACTGTAAAGGTCAAAATCCCGAGGCATGTATCTCACTTTTTCGAAATTTCACCTGTGGACATTTTTAGAGGGTTTTAATTACAAGAAAATATCTTAAATTTTCGGTGCGTTTGCTTTTCAGCTATTTTCTCAGTAAATTGACTAGTTATTAAAAAAGTGGGGGACATGCCTGGGGATTTTAAACATGTCAAAAACCTTACCAACTTTCAGCCCCAACAGGTAATCGTATGATTCAGAGCTGTGGCGCAAACTTTTTGTAAAAAATTGTAACATTTTGGAAAGGACCTTTCTTTAGTCGCTTATACTGGAAACAAAATCACAGGTTAAATTTCAATACATGGCATACATTTAGGAAAGATATTGTTCTACCTAATGCAAAAGACCGCTTGTGATTTGAATTTGTAAACGCTGAGCTATGGCCTTTCAAAGAAACACCTAAAAACGCAATTACCCCCTTAAGCAAAAAAGTTCGTATCAGCAAGAAACAAAAAATTATAGCAATTTGATTTATTGGAAGTTACTCAGAGCGCCCCCTTAACTACAATTTAATTTTGCAAGGATTTAACTAAGCGGATTAAACTAAAGTTTAGCTCAGAGATTATAAAATATTTTTTGCGGGACTTTGTTTGAGACTTCATTTACTCAGTGAAAACGACCTACTTACCTCAACAGTGTAATTTATTGCGAGAAAATCGACCTACCCGAGTTTACAAAAATTTTGAGATTCTGAATATATCATATACGGCCCCCTCTGGGGTCGCGTATATACTATGTTCAGCATCTCAAATTCAGAATCCACGATATTCAGAATCTCAAAGACACTGTACCAAGGAAAACACCAAACACGAAAAAACGGAGGCCTTCTATTTTTTCTGGAGCTAAGCGTAACTTTAATTTCATAAGTTCATTTGTTTGTTTGCGATGCCAGTATCACAACTGAGTCAAGTACAAACCATATTGTAATTTCGAACCCGGCACTTTTTTTCTGACGGGCCACAGCCCAGCAGGTCTTTAATTTTTGTTCCTTCTAGAGAAGGAACTATTGTTTTGAAACTAACTGTTCGCAGCGTTAAACGCTGCTGAGCAGGCTGCATAGCATGTATGTTTTGTGTGTGTTTTCAGCCTGGGAGTTGGCTGCTGATTTTTGTCTGCGTATATGCACAAAAATCAATAATCGATGTAGAGTGTTGTAGTGTACTTTTTCAGCCTCGGCACCGTAATGTTTCACCAGCAGTATATAAGAGCCCCTGGATATCACTGTTTATCGCTTCTTAGAGCTGATGTGTTCAGCTCAGATCAAAGCGTAATTTGGCCGAATGGCTCGCTGCAGCGGGATGCTTAACATCCTGCAGCACTTTTTTGTAAATGTACGTACATACGTAGGTTAGTAGGGTAAGTACCTAAGTTACGCAATGTAGTGTACAGTAGGAGAATAGATACAATTCAATTAAACAGAAAGGGAAGCCGCGGGGAAGAAACCCCCCCCCTTGCCTTATTCTGTAATCCTAATGCAGTGTTAACATTAAAGTGTTAATGTGCGGAGTGTGTTTTGCACGACTTCTGTCAATGATCTGCATCTGTCACCCCTGAAATGCCTTGTAATGCAGTGACTTTGTAGTACAGCTCTGATGCATGTTGACAAATAAAAGATGCAAAAGTATGACAAAAGTGATTCACTAGGATTCGATGAAGTCACCTTACGTTCACGAACCTAACCCACAAACCACTCGACCAAGCAGATTCATGAAGTTCTTACGCTGCACAGCAATGAAATTTCTATGTTTATTTGAAATCGTCAATACAGTGCTGCTGTACCCAAAGTACAGCTAGTCCTTTATTTCAGTACAATTTTCTTTTCTTTTTCTTTAAAATTTCTTTCTTGCAGTTTTCTTTCTTGCAAGAAATTGGAAATTTCTTCAACTGGTTTTCTTTCAATGTTTCTGACGGTTCAGGGATCAGCTGTTGTGCTAAAGCAGGCACTGAACGTTATTTGCCAGTTGTAAAACAGCTGCTATTAATTGTCTTTATTTCGCGGTTGAAGCCAATTTCTTTCAATTTTCTTTCTTTCAATTGTCTTTCGGTTTTCTTTCAAAGTTTTCTTTCTTTTTCTTTCGATTTTTTTTCAACTCAAATAAAGGACTAGCTGTAACTACAGACCAAATCAAATGTGCATAATATCATTATTAGATAGTAAAACCTAAAGTTCAGTGATAAAACGTATTGAGTCATTATACATAAATTGCTGAAATCTTTTCACTAAAATTTTGCAGCATGAATGGCTGCCAAGGAAAGGACCCTTTTCATAAACAAGCACGTTTTGCGAGTGAGGTTAAACTTAATTTGGATAGATTCCGTTGCGACGTTCTTACTGTGCTGAGGATATTCTTCGATTATAAAACGCGGCACATATTTTTTAAGCCAACATACAATTTAGGAACTTGTCAACGTCAGTTTTTAGCTTAGCCAATTGTCACCAGTGACCGCCACAAAGTCTAAAGCAGGAAAAAATTATACAGCTTCAGTTTAGCTTAATTTTGATACCTCCATAGGAGATCATGATCAAACATGATCACTGTTTAAGTTTAAATTTGTCACTATATTGCTAAACCTCACACAATAGCCATCTTAATATTTCAAACTTGTAAAACTTGTCGGCGAACAAGCTAACAGACAGCACAAATTTCACAGCAACTAAACTAAAAAATCGCTGCGGCGTGAATCGCGTCAAACAGCGGATGTAGGCTGTGGTCAACAGTCACGCTGTGTTAGCGAACGGAGTCAGTACTGTGGAGTGTACTCCATGGTTCACATGTCCGTTACAGTTTGAAATTTTCTACTTTCGACGCGCTAATGAACATTCTACGAAACATTGTCCTGACAAATGACTCTTTTCTGCATGCAAAAACTGCTAGTGCTCGACAGATAGGCTACGTAAGTGAGAGCGGGCTAAGTACGTACACACACGATCTGCACACACACACACACACACACACACACACACACACACACACACACACACACACACACACACACACACACACACACACACACACACACACACACACACACACACACACACATACACACAGTGTTATTTGCTGACCTATCAGCAGATTAACACTGAAATAGGTGCATTTGTGTGCTCTTGATGCACACGTTTGCATTATAGTATATACGCGGCGGCTGAGGCCGCCGCGTGAAAATTTATCAAACCTTGGTGTTACTTTAGCTAGCCCAACAGGTTTACGATGGCCTCTGGTCAATGTACTTGGAAAGTATATGCTTGATGCTTACTGAATACTTTTTTCAAAAACGAAGATGTTTTCTTATTATTGAATTCAACATTTTGCACCGTTTTATTTTTTATAGATTCAGCGCGTTCTTGTAAAACTACGGCAATAAAGCACTGATTCCACACGTGATAAAAAAGTTATCTTTTAATTTATTAAACACCAATCTTATCTTATAAATATGCAATCAACAACATCTTATCAACATCTTATAAATATGCAACAATCTTATCTAAAATATTAGCCGAAATTTACAAATGTAAATGCATGTCTATTATATGTATACGTTGGCCGCATGCAGGGTCAAACAGTCGGTTATTAATGGAAATTAAATGTTGTAACATTGGCTGAAATTTTTTAACCAAAGTCACGACAGCTGCAACTATGACTGAATTTTAAGCGCAGCTGTGACATATACACTTTGCTTGCTGTAACATGTGCAAATTTACAGTAATTTGTAGCATTACAGCGGATTTTGTGAACGCGTTGAAAGATTATTTCGCTGAGTTATAGTTGGGACAGAGTCTCCAACAGCTATTCCGTTCTTCTTGACGCCACAAGTAATGATTCTCACAAGCGATACCCGAAGCGGTCGGTTGAACGCAAAGTATATGATCGGATTGATGCAGTGATTTAGTAGCCAAACCAACTGAGCTGCGAAAAAAAACTCGCTGCTCAATGTTAGACCACCAAGAACGTCCAGAAAAAACACGGTCTGATACATGACGGTGGTGAGGCAAAAAACACAGCTAGTCACCCAACATTGGATGTTCAGTCGTTGTTCTTGTTTCAGTGTCGAGGTCATTAATTGTCCTGACGCTTCCCGGGTTTTGCGAATGGTCAGTCCATTGAACACGATTTGCGAGATCATGCTGATAATCACATAAGCCGAGTTGAAGTATCGTGCGAAATCGCAAAGCAAAGCAACAGTGAAGTATCCGTTTATCCAACCTGAAAATGTTTTGTCCACTAAGCCAACATAACTACACATAACGAATAGCAGGAAAATATGGGGCCCAACCATGAAAATCCAAAGAGTGTTTTTACCAAAAAAGGTAGTGAGTTTACTGTAATATGCTACCGTGATAAAGCGATTGAATGACAATATAGCAAAAAACGCCCCATTCAGCCACCAAGTGTAAATAGACACAAAGCCGATAAATAGGTCTTTATCTTCGATCGAAGTCTGACCTACAAGCAATCTTATTCCACCGTAGACACCGATGCAGGCAAGTTCGATTACATCACAGAAACACAGATTACCCATTAGCATAAACGCGGGTTTTCGCAGTTCTTTGTTGAACAGCAAAATGGTTCCTGTCAAAGCGTTATGGACTAGACCAAATGTACCAATGAAAATGTACAAAAGAGCAGCAGTAACTTCAAGACCCATCGCAGTTGATATTAATGAAGAGTATTAAGTAAATTAATGGAGCAAAGATAGATACACTATTACTATTACTTGTAGTTACTAAAACAGTCAACTTTTTGAAGAATGCGCAATAATCAAGTACCTTATGATTATTTCTTTTGACAACAAGAATGAGTTTGAACAGAACAAGGCTTTAGTGACTTTATCTCTTTGCCAAAAAAGTAATTATCAGAACATTGCAATTAGGCTGTCTTTGTTACCAAAAACGCTAATTAGCCTTACACTGTCTTTCTTGTAGTTAGTTAATGCATTTGTTATTCAGTATTTTACATTACAGAAATGAGTAGTGACTTGAATACTCACTAACGAATTTGTTTTAGTTTTCAATGTATGGTACAGTTTCAGTAAAATAGTCGTGCTGTTTTTAAAACGTGAAAACTTTTGCAATTTTGTATGATATAATTTAAATGTTTGACGTAATGTCGAATAATTAAAAGTTGCAAACTATTAATTTATTAAGCTTCTGAGGTACATACAGCTCATTGTTATTAATTTAATTAATATAATCAAGAGTACATAATATGAAGAGTATGACACTCTTCCACCCCCCCCCCCTCAACTCAGTACCCCGTCTTCAGTTGAGGGGGGGGTACCCCCCCCCCTCATTTCAAGACACTGACAAGGACTTTTGTTGATGTGCTGAACTGAGGGGGGGGGGGTAGCGCAAAGACTTTGTCAGTGTCTTGAAATGAGGGGGGAGGTACCCCCCCTCAACTGAAGACGGGGTGCTGAGTTGAGGGGGGGGTACCCCCCCCCTCAGTTGAGCACGGGGTATCGAACTGAGTAGGGGGTACCCCCCCTCAGTTGAGTACGGGGTCTTCAGTTGAAGGGGGGGGTATCCCCCCCCTCAAAACCGTACATAAAAGGCCTATTTCGCGCTGCGCATTGGACGCGCGCTGCTAGGCATCATAGGAAGACTGTCATACTCTTCCTATTATGTACTCTTGATATAATTGATCAAATTAATGTAATTTTGTTCTAGAAATGACTCGTAAATTTGGGAGTCAGTAAATTAACTAATTACAAAAGTTTCGTTAATTAGCAGTTTAACCTTAATGAGGAAATTTTGCCATTACGTGGCTGAATTTAACTCCATATCGGATCACAGGAGTTTTTATTTCTTGTGCAGAAACTGCTAATTTGACGAAACTGATGTTTTACAATACAACAGAATCGCCTGAATTATTAAACTGTAAAGTTAATAACTCGGGGGCTGTGACGTAGTGGTCAGCATTCTTGTCGTAGACGCAAACGCCCCGTATGGGTTAAGAATCGTTCAGGGTCGATCGAGAAACCCTGTGGTTGTGGCTGAGCCAGGAAACCCAGAGTGTGGTGTGAATAACATAGGCTTGGAGGTTTCGTGTGAGTGTGCTCCGCCCTCGAGGCGATTGGTTCGCTCAGGGAGAACGAGTATCGACCGACCGAGTATCGTCGCGGAATCGCACCGATGTTCGAAGGGGGGAGACTGTTGTAAACGAGAATTAGGACCTATGTGACTCGGAGGCTATGGTGTAGTGGTTAGCATTATTATCGTCGACTCAAGCGGCCCGGCTTGGATTCCCGGCACCTCCATTTCTTTTTTTCTTTTGAAATGATGCATCCTTATTCTTTCAACACAAGTCCAAAAAACTTTGTAGCATTCGCTTTTGCTAAACTTTGCGTAGAAGCGAAGAGGAAGAACCTTGCACCTTTTAGGGCCTACTCTTTTTAATTCGACTAATTGTCAAAAACATGCTAAAAATTTCACTTCTAAAAGTCTTAATTATCTTCTAGCCCTTAGACAAGTAAACTTAGCTGCATGAGTATTGTAATAGATGCTGATGAAGAAAATTTTATGCAGAAATGTAGACTTTTAAATTTGGCATGAATTACTGTAGTTACCATACAGATAAAAACACTATAGCAGTTAACTGTCTAACTGGAGTGCACCATTTGACTCAAAAATTTCTTCGTCTTAACATAAAAGCATAGAACCTATGTTAAATTACAGTGTTGGGGCAGGTAGGTAGCCTTCACTGTGACTCAGCAATTGCAGTTTCGAAAGACAAAGCAAACCTTGCCTATTCAAAACAGGTTGCCCGAGATGATTCGAACCACCGACCTTCTGATTTGCAATCAGATGCTCAGTAAAGACAAGACGCTTTACCATCTGAGCCAACCGGGCTTGTAATGGTTGACTCTAAATATTAAAAATATTTTAATTGCAGAAGCCAATAAATACTTGCGTAAGGCTTACGTATTATTATTGCTTTGTAACAATCGACTTTTCACATTTTTATTGACTGCAAACTTCGATGAAACATTGTTACATAGTCTACCTGTTGCCAGTCCGGTGTGATCACTGACTGGTCATAGTTGGTAATACAAAAACAGATTATGCGCTTTAGTGCCAATTGTTCACAAGCTAACAAGTAAGCCCCAAAAGGGGCAAGGTTCCTTCCCCTGTGTCTACCTTTCAGGTTTAAATTAATTGGTTCTCTATTCCATACTTACCCCAAGCTACATACACTTCGTATCTACTTTATATCTAACTTATTCTTACCTACTTTAACTACATACGTAGTATACAAAAACATGCTGCAGGATGTTGAGCATCCCGCTGCATCGAGCCATTTGGCTAAAAAGTTACGCCTTGATCTGGGCCCGATTTATCGAAACAAAATGTTCGTCATCGAAAATGTTCGTCATCAAAAGTTCGTCATCAAAAATGTGGGTCATCGAAAATGTTTGTCATCAAAAATGTTCGTCATCGAAAAAACAAATGTTCGTCATCAAAAATGTTCGTCATCGAAAAACCAAATGTTCGTCATCGAAAAACCAAATGTTCGTCATCGAAAATACATGTTTATTATTGAAAAGACAAATGTTCGTCATCGAAAATTTTGGATTGATGGAAACATTTTCGATGATGAACATTTGTTTTTTCAACGGTGATTTATCAAAAGACAAATGTTCGTCATCGAAAGTTCGTCATCGAAAATGTTCGTCATCGAGAAATTTTTCGATGACGAGCTTTGGTCTTTTAGAACATTATTATGTTCTAAATGACAAAAGCTCTTCATCGAAAATTTTTTCGATGACGAACATTTCAACGGAGCTCGGTACCTCCGTTAAAATTTTCAACTGCGAACATCTATAGGTACATAAGCAGCTGGCAGTAATTTTAATATAAATATAAATAGCCAACCTTATTTATTATTAATTAAATATTAATGTAAATAGCACAACAACGCAAAATATTAATTTATTATATTATTATATTATATTATTTATTATATTTTTAATATTAATAATAATAAAATAATTGAAATTAAAAGTATTTTTAATACCAATTTTTAATATTAAGTATTAAAATAACCGTACTGCCGTATGGACATTGGGACCAACTAAACGGCAGAATGGCCATTCAATTCATACCTTCGCCCGTACAGCAATCTGCCACTTTGCCGTCAGCCATATGTCCGTTCATCTATATATACTAAACCGCATTATTTAACTTTGTCCGTATATGCCAGGCAAAGTTAATTTCAGGTCAACTTAGCCAAAACTCCCGGGCATACGGACAAACGGACATACTGTTCAAAAATATGAATCGCAACTTAGGCCAAGCTATGCGCGTTTGCCTTAAAAAGTAAGAATTAAAAAACGGATTATACAGGCTTTGTCCGTATGCCCTGAATCCACCCTAATGAATGTATGAAGTATGAATAACTGATATCTGCGACCATACTGCAAAGAAAGTTGGCTGGCCGTTTCAAGCATTTGGTTCAGGCGTACTTAATTTTTAAGACCGGTTCATACTTGCCCTTGAGAACACAGAGGGACAAGAAGGACTAGGGCACATTTCGGTCAGCTGCTGTGAAGAATTAACGGAAGCGTTTTATCTGATTTTTGTATGCGGTATGGAATTGAGGTCAAATATTTTCATGCCAAAAATCGGCTTATTTGGCCAGGTAATTTTTGAATTGCTCAACTACAAAATGAAAGGGACAATGACAAGCGCGAGTATATGAACCGAGCTCTGTGAAATCATAACCAGCTTTTCAGCTTTTCTGAACTATTAAATTAGTTCTCTTTCGGCAAAATGATTTACGTAAAGTTTTTCAAAACTTTGGTTAATGTTGCGGAAAAGTTGAAACAAAATAATATTCAACTTTGAGAGTTTGCCACTATCCATTGACACCAGACAGAACCACTAAATTCAATACTTTATTGTACCTCAATTTTAGTAGTATATATTAGGTAGTCTTAGGTAGTCGTAGTAGTAGTAGTATTTGGAAGTTGTTAGTAGTAGTTATTATTATTATTAGAGAGTTTAGACTTTAATGAAAATGTTCTAATTCAGAATGTTTAGACTTAGAACGACTGATCTAATTTCGAACGCTGAAAATTTTCAATAATGAACATTTTCGATGACGAACATTTGCTTTTTCGATGACGAACATTTGCTTTTTCGATGACGAACATTTGCTTTTTCGATGACGAACATTTGCTTTTTCGATGACGAACATTTTTGATGACGAACTTTTCGATGACGAACATTTTCGATGACGAACATTTGCTTTTTCGATGACGAACTCGCTGTTGAAAAAGCAAATGTTCGTCATCGAAAATGTTTCGATCAATCCAAAATTTTCGATGACGAACATTTTCGATGACGAACATTTCTGATGACGAACATTTTGCTTCGATAAATCGGGCCCTGAGCTGAGCAAATCAGCTCTAAGAAGCGATAAAAAGTGTTCTCTAATGGCTCTTATATACTTCTGGTGAAACATCCCGGTGCCGACTTTGAAAAAGTACATTACTACATCTACAGCACTGTGCATCGATTATTGATTTTTCTGCATATACGCAGACAAAAACCAGCAGGCAGCTCCCAAGCTGAAAATACACGTAAAACATACTGGCTATGCAGCCTGCTCAGCAGCGTTAAACGCTACGAGCCATTAATTTCAAAACAATAGTTCCTTCTCTAGAAGGAACAATAACGTAACTCGTGCATTGATTCTCGTTCACGGTGCGATAGATCACGGGATCGATTCACAATCGAGAATTTTTTTATTTTTTTCAAAATCATGTTTCACTTTGCGCGCATATTGATTTGTAAAATACAGTATTCACAACGATATTTTTTTTCGCAACTCAGTAGCTGATCTGTAATGACGGTGATATTAAATTTGCAATTGTTGAAAAGTTACTGCAGAGGCTCAATATTGACACCCCGACGTCAATAAAATAAAAATTTTTCACTCAACAGTCGTGTTTGTTCAGTTTACAGTTGACCAGTAAGACTTTGGAGCTAATCAGCAATAAACGTGTACATAAATCGAGATTTACAAATCTTTTATCCACAAATAATGGCCGCGTTTAATATTTGCTGTGGAATATTGACACTCAAGCCTCACATTTTAACCACTACTCACTCAGCAGAAGAGCTTGTTTCCTTAAGGAGATTTTGCAAACCTACTCGGTGGGATTCGAACTGAAAACTTTCGGATTGGCAGTTCAACGGCACACGTGCTGATGTGCAATGCAAAGTATATAATCCCAACCACTTGGCTACGATGTCATAATTTTATCGATTCAGTATAGGTACACAATTTAAAGCCTGCCACTTTTCAATTTAATGTAGGTTACATGCGAAACGGTATAAAGCCAGTCCTACAGTATTTCGAACTGAGAAGACCGTCGATTCATGCAAGATGTAGTTCCTTCTCTAGAAGGACCAAAAATAACTGATCAGAACAGAGCTAGTGTTTTTGACATCTTTTACTGCGAATATCAGCTAAACTATACTTAGCTAAATCAAGTGTCTCTCTTAACATGTACTTCTCAAAAATGAAACTATATGTCTGAGTGAAAAATATCCACATAAATAAGTAATGTGTTGGGGCGAGCTAATCAAGTAAATTCTCTTCACATCTGAGACTTGTCATCTCACGCCCATATATTTTACAATGCTGATTATATTTTTTCAGCAACACGATCAGCCAAAGAGGAACTTTTTTTGCAGACAACTTTTTATATTGGTTTGCGGAAGAAAAAACTTTTCACAGCTGTGATATATATCTCATTCTTTTATACTAAGGATCACCTCAAGAACATTAACAGTGTGATTCGATGATTCAATGGCACATTCAGCCTAAGGCACTCGTAAACACAAATTTAGTACAAGTTTAACCAAGAGTACATAATATCCTATTATCTACTCTTGGTTTAACATATGTAGGCAATCCCATTAGGTTTGCTTTGAGTCATACCAGATGCTTTAGCCAATCAGCGACCTTTGTTTGCTGATATGTTCTCTGCTAATGAACTTGTTCAAAAACGAACAAGTTTCTATTCACTGAAATTAAACTGATTTTTGACAGATTTCGTTGCCCCATGCTCGTAGCTTAGCTTACTTATAATTTTCACGAATGACATAAAAAATAAGCTGTTTTTTGGCAGTTGCTATTCTTTCGCAGTTTGGTTGAACGCGTAAGCAGTAATGCGACAAAATATATTATTTATGATTCAATAAGTAAGTACATTCATAAAATATGAAAATTTACATATCACATTATTACAAGCAGCGAATTCTTTGTCTCAGCTTCAGATACCTAAGAACGTGACTTTTTAAGCACTAAAAATAGAAATAAACATACTTGCATAAGGGGGGATGGAAAGAGACCCCCCCGCCACGATCGAGGGCCCCAAATGTGGTCAAAACATAGTAAAACGGCACTTTTTTTAAAAAAATTTTGCAAACTTTTGTAAAATTTAGGGTATTTTTGGTCGACCAAAGGGAGAGGGTCCCCGAAATTTAACCGGAAAGCCCCCCCCCGCCAAAAAAAAAGTAAAATAGCCCGTTACATGTATGAAAATAAACATTCCTGATAGCTTATACTTACAAGTTTATAAGATACTAAATACACAGTAAAGCTTAGTGGCTGAAATAAAGGTTTCACGGTATGACAAATCATACTTGTTATGATGAGTCTGTTCAAAATACTGTCGCACTAAAGCAGTACAAAATGTTCAAAAATATATTCAAGGCATTGTCTCTATCTATACCGAAATAATGATGGTAAAGTACTGTTACAGCCTAACTAACTTATATACTTAAAAAAGCTAACCTGTGATTCATGCAGTAACTTATACAGTAAAAAGTAGTCGCCTGATTTAACACTGGCGCTGCGATGCCAAAGTTTGACAAATTTGTCGCCGAATCTGAACAGTGGACCAGCTATTGGTCGCGTTTGCAGCAATTTTTCATTGCAAACGACATTGATGATCCTATCAAGCAACGGGCTGTCCTTCTTAGCTCGTTAAGTTCTGCGACATTCTGTTTACTGAAGTCGCTTGTTTCCCCAAATGACGTTGCGGAGAAATCGGCCGACGAACTCGCTGCTGCTTTAAAGAACCATTATGAGCCGCAACATTTGGTGATTGTTGACAGGTACAATTTTTTTTCGCGGCACCAAAAGCCCAACGAAACAAGTGCCACCTACATGGCCGAACTGAGAAATTTAGCATCCGTTTGCAATTTTGGAAATATGCTCGATGAATTAATCCGGGATCGCTTTGTTTGCGGGATTCATTCAGACAATATAAGAAAAAGACTTTTAGTCGAACGCGATTTGACAAGCGCTTTGGCCTTGGATATTTGTCGAAAAATTGAAACGGCTGAAAATCATCCGTGTAACGGTTCGGCTTCTGTTGCTCAGCTCCTGACAAAGCGTCGGGTAGACAAATATGGGCTGCGTCAGGACAGACAACGGAATCGCCATAATTGTAGACATTGTGGCTATTCTAATCATATTGAAACTAACTGCCATTTTCGTGATGCAAAGTGTTTTAAATGCGGCAAAACTGGTCACATTGCACCAGTGTGCCGCGGCGGAAGAGTCAAGTCGGCGATGACTCGCACTAATATGCTGTGCTAGATACACTTAATTCATGCACTATTGCAAAATCAATGCCTATACTTTTGCATCCGAAACTCAACGGAATTCAAATCGAAATGGAGCTAGACACTGGGGCAGGCGTTTCGGTGATTGACAAAAAACTTTATATTGCATATTTTAGTGATTGTCAACTGCTACCGGTAAATCTCAAGCTGAAAAGTTTTAGTGGTGAAGACGTACCTGTTCTGGGAAAAATTCAGATAAATGTTGAACTACAGTCAAAGTATTACGAAAACCTCCCACTGATTATTGTACGCAAAGGCCGCTCATTGCTTGGTAGGAACTGGCTCGAAGTTGTAAAGTTAAATTGGGCATCGATTTTTGACGTGAACCAACTACGCGAACCCAAAAACTCCAATAATGATCTGAAACTGAAGAGCATTATTGACAAACATCGATAGTTTGGGGAAATTCAAACATGTAAAAGTGCATTTATCTTTAAAGCCCGGTTCGATTCCAAAATTTTTTCAACCGCGTCCAGTACCTTATGCTTTGTTGGACGGTGTTGATAAATCACTCAGCATTGAAGAAGCAGACGGCGTCATCGAGCCTATACAGTATGCTGAGTGGGCCGCTCCCGTGGTACCTGTGCCTAAACCTAACGGAACTGTTAGGGTCTGTGCTGATTTTAAGGTGACTATAAACCCGTGTCTAAACATTGATCAGCATCCATTACCAAGACCACAAGAAGTTCTTAGTAAGTTAGCGGGCGGCGCAAAATTCTCAAAATTGGATTTAGCTAGAGCGTATAATCAGTTAGAACTGGACGATTCGTCTAAAGAACTATGCGTTATAAATACTCACCGCGGACTGCGTCGATATAATAGACTGCCTTTCGGCGTGGCTTCGGCACCGGCTATATTTCAAAAGGCTATGGACCAAATGCTACACGGGTTGAAAGGATGTGCATGGTACTTTGATGACATTATCGTTACAGGAAAGTCTGATGACGAACACTTAAAAAATCTTGACTGCGTTCTTTCCAGAATACAAGAATTTGGCGGTCGGCTCAATTTGGCAAAGTGTCAGTTTTTTCAAGCAGAAGTAAATATGGTCGGCACTAAAGTTAGCAGTGATGGAATTCACCCAATTCCAGAAAAAGCAAGAAAAGTTCTTGAAATCAGACCACCAACTGATCAAAAAGAGTTGAAAAGTTTTCTCGGAAAAATTAACTATTACCGCCGTTTTATTAAAAATCAAGCAACTCTTATGGCACCTTTGACAAACCTTCTTCGCAAAGGCATACCATGGAGTTGGACGGACGACTGCGCTCAAGCATTTGCCTTGCTTAAGTCGCAACTTGAGTCGAGTAATGTTTTAGTCCATTATGATTCCATTAAGCCATTAGTGCTAGCCACGGACGCCTCTAGTTATGGGGTTGGTGCGGTCTTATCCCATGTCATGGCCGATGGCACGGAAAAACCTATTGCTTATGCTTCTCGTCGATTGTCACAGACAGAAGGCAATTATTCCCAAATAGAGCGTGAAGCATTGTCGATAGTATTTGGCTTAAAAAGTTTTTACCAGTATCTGTTTGGCAGAAAGTTTCAGCTCATTACAGATCATAAGCCTTTGGTTGCGTTATTCGGTCCGAAAAGAGCTATTCCAGTTCTCGCAGCAGGAAGATTACAAAGATGGGCCATATTTTTATCGTCATTTTGCTATGATATTGTCTACAGAGCTACAAGCCGTCACTGTAATGCTGATTGCCTGTCACGGCTGGCTGACAAAGAACCCAAAACTGAAGAAGACGAATTTGCATTGGATCTAAATCATGTTTTAGCGAGTCAATTTGATGAACTTCCGATTTCTCAAGATGAAGTCGCGACAATGACAGCAAAGGATGTAACGCTCAGTAAAGTTGAAAAATTTGTCAAAAGTGGTTGGCCAAAAAAAGTTTCCGATGAATTGACCCCATACTATCGCGCACGTCAAAATCTGTCCATCAGTTGCGGTTGCCTGTGGTTTAAGCACAGAATTGTAGTTCCATTCTCTTTAAGAGCGAAAGTTTTAGAAGAATTTCACAGTTGCCATCAAGGGCGTAACAATTTAAAATCTGTGCTCCAACGAAATGTCTGGTGGCCGAGCCTGGGAGTCGCGGCAGATGAAATTGTGAAAGGCTGTTTTAGTTGCAACGCGTTTCGGAACAATCCTCCACTCAAATGGTCGCCTTGGCAACAGCCGTCAAGAGTTTGGAGCAGAGTACATATTGATCACGCTCAAATCAATAACACGAATTGGTTACTAATTATTGATGCCTACAGCCGCTGGGCAGAAATCTTTAAAGTGTCTAACATGAATAGTTGCACGACAATTAATGTTTTGCTGAAAATTTTTTCTTCCTTCGGACTGCCAGATGAAATAATTAGTGACAATGCTACTAGTTTCTGTTCGACTGAATTCAGCCAATTTTGTTTGAATAACGGTGTGCGACACATCGTTACACCTCCTTACCATCCTGAGTCAAATGGCATTATTGAACGATTTGTACAAACGTTTAAGCAGAAATATCGCAGCCACAACTTTAAAGAGTCGTCCTTGCCAAAAATTCTGCTACACTACAGGACGACCAAGCACTCTGAAACTGGCAAAAGTCCGGCAGAAATAGTTTTTGGTTGGCAGCCTGAAACTAAATTAGATCGCCATTTTTTACCTAAAAACCATTTTAGCATACTTAAAAGTGTGCCAACCGATGGCCCATTTTCTGTTGGACAAAAGGTATGGGCCCGCACTTACAATTCACTTCCTACAAAATGGGCTCTGGCAGAAGTTTTACGAACTGTTAGCAAAACTATTTACGAAGTGAAAATATTACTTTCTGGCACTATTACAAGACGCCACATCGATCAAATCCGATCAGCATCACAGACCGTTTTGCCAAAAGAAACCCCCAAAGAAGCTTAAAATACACCTGGAGACCCCCTATTTTGGTTTCCGCACCGCCCACAAAATGACCAACCGAGAATGGGCGAGCTCGCACCAGATAGGGTCGGTCGACGTTATCCTGTTCGGGAGCGACGACAACCTAATCGGTTGAGCCCGATGGACTATGAAAACATGCGATATCGAAACAATTAATCATATACATTCACTCATTTAACTAATATTGTCTTACAGACTTAAAAAAGGGAGAGGCAGTGTTACAGCCTAACTAACTTATATACTTAAAAAAGCTAACCTGTGATTCATGCAGTAACTTATACAGTAAAAAGTAGTCGCCTGATTTAACAAGTACTAATATTGACAGCAGCTATTACATTAGGCTGCAAGATTTACTGTTGTTCACCGAACGCGCATAAGAAGAGGGTCTCTGCACCCCGCCATTCAGAACGGAGCTATCAGGGTCACGTGATTCAAACAAAGCCAGCCATTTTTTTAGAACATCTTCCGAAGGAGCGTCCAGAATTCCTTTCACGAAATTGGTCGGTATGGCTTTGAATCCCTTCGAGTCGGCTTGTTTCACAATTTCCCGCAAATAGGCCACTTTTTGATCCATTTTTTCCTGTCGTTTCTTCAGAACCTGAGCTTCCATTTGGTAAGCCACCTTTTGCATGTCGATATGGCGATGGGACGGCGGGGCTACGGCCTGACCCTTGGCAAGCGCGTCTGCCTGCATCATATGACTGGTTGAAAGCTGTCGACTGAACTTGCGAAAAATCGGGAGCTGCACCCCCCAGAGCTCGACCAATATTTTGCCCTCAATCAGGTAGCAGAGGATATCCTCTGTGACCGGCTTGAAGGAAAACATGCGCTCGTGGTTGAACTCCGGATTGCTGGTGTCAGATACTTTGGTGGTTTCAATGGCTTCGCGATTCCTGAAACAAGCAAAGCCTAATGCAAAATGGGCCTGGCAATATCAAACCTATATTTTCACTCTGTGAACCAAAATCTGCTGCGCAGCAGATTTGCATTTTAGGCATGTGCATCAGACGACTCAAAATTTTTGACGAAAAAACACTGGTGCCTTCAGCGTTGAATTATTGAATAGTGCCATTTGACGTATTATGATTGTGTATATAATGTCAATATGCCAATCATGTGAATGTCCAAAATTAAAGTCTTTGACTGATTATCATTTATGCTCCTGATTGACTGTTTAGCCAACCAGCATTTGTCATGTCAGATTGTCAGCAAATAATTCTTTTCGTGCTTTCTGAAAGTTTGTGCTTCAAGAATACTTTCATAGCTAAAGATTTATCGACCACATCTTGTAAATCCTCCAGAATAAAATTCAAACTGTTGTTCTTCATGGCTGTAGCTATTGCTCATGTATTGAACTGCATGCGCTATATCAGTGAAAATTGTAGAATAAGCATAACCATGCCAGTGCCACGAGAACTAAAAATCACTGTGTTTGAACCAGATTGAAAAATCACCATGCTATACACAGCAATAATTGCAGTAATATATCTGTGATCTGTTACTTGACTTACTGCAATCCTGTTTCCATACTAACCATTCAAAATTTTCGTACGTCTGAGTCCACCTGTCATTCACGAATCCCTGCCAAATTGCTTATTGGTAAACAATGTATCAACGTTTACATCACTTTTTCTACTTTGGCGAAAATGATAGTCAATTTCATGAGATGCACTTATTGTCATTTACAAATAGTAAAGCCGTACTTGTCATAACACTGCATAACTGTGATCCGTATTTGAGAGGATGTGAATTTTATGAGATAACAATTTGAGACTTTGCTGCAAGTTTATTATGAGACTGTGAATAATATGAGATAACATATCAAAGTGAGACCTGTGTACAACGAAATTTTACTGCACGTTTACGCTGCAATCAAATAGTGCAATATGTGAGACGTTATTAAACTTAGTTATACAAATTTGTGTAACAACTAGCCTTGCATTTTATATAAGCAATCATGCAAAATATGCAAATGAGCTTTTGTCAAATGTACGTGTGTTCTCTAATAATTTTGTTTACGTATTTACGTACTTAGGTAGCTACGAATATACATATATATCCCACAGACAGACCAGCAACACGAACATAGCAGACACACACCCACATTCACACACACCCGCACAATTACACAGATGAAAACACGCAAAGACGCACACACATAACTCACTTAGTTACATGTTATTTTTCCGACACCTCAATCTAAAGAAACCTGCTGCGCTGTGGCGCAGCAAGAAAAATACCTTGATGGAGTGTATTCTAGTGTACTGCAATGTACCGTAGGCGTGTTGTAGGCTGTAGATACTAAATACTGTAGCAAACTCTAGAGTGCTATTGTGTGTTGCAATATTACTGTAGTGTAACAAAGTGTATTGTAGTTTTAAGTTTATTATTGTTTGTCTAAAATGTACTGTAGTGTACAGTCGGTTTCAAATGAAAATGCCTCTTGGCGTCCGATTTTTCAGGCCCGACGCGTCGGATGACATCACCTGACGCGTCGGCTGACATCACCCGACGCGTCGCATGACATCACTCGACGCGTCGGATGACATCATTCGACGCGTCGGGTGACATCATCCGACGCGTCGGATGATATCATCCGACGCCAAGTTTGTTTCTCCCGCTAAACTAAAGCTTATGTCATCCGACGAATGGTGAAACTTGACAAAATTACGATGCTAGAAGAATATGGAGGGGGTCAGAGCAGGCAGTTTGAAATTAATGGGTTAATGAGCACAAAAAAAACACTAATTTGAGCTTTAATAATCTAAATTGTGATTGAAATGAATAAAATGCTAGTGTAGGTACATAAGAATGCATTTTTCAAAAGTTTAAAGTTAAACTTAATAAAGCTAACCCCATTACACTTATTTCTGGTTTCGAAAATAAAACTCCAGCCAGGTTATATAACACAGTCTGGTCAACTGGTCTCAATAATGTAAAGAGCATTAAACACATTAAACATTTTATTTAAATCATTGAAATTACTTTAAATTACCGAGCTTTTTAAACTTTTATTTATTTTTATTGAATAATTTGTTCGTATTTGAATAATATACTTTCAATAACAGTCTGCCGTAGCATAATTATTTTATAAATGGTCAACTTCTACTTGTCGCCCCCGCGAACTCCCAAAAGTTAGCCTATTAATTTGTAACCCAAAACTAATGCTAAGAAAATGCTCGCTGAAAATTTGGCGTCTGATGACATCACCCGACGCGTCGGATGACCTCACCCGACGCGTCGGATGACCTCACCCGACGCGTCGGATGAACTCACCCGACGCGTCGGATGACATCATCCGACGCGTCGGCCGACGCCAAAATTTCCGACGCGTCGGAGGCATTTTCATTTGAAACTGACTGTACTTTAGTGACCTATAGCTTGGTGGTGTGTACTGTAGTGTACGGTTGTGTACTATGATGTATTGTAGAGTGTACGATACGGTAGCGTACTCGAACTATACCTAGTTTGCTGTTGTGTGCTGTATTTACCTTACGAAAGTGTGCCGCAATACACTGTAGTGTCCTCAACGTGGACCTACTATACTGTAGTAGGCGGTAGCGTACTGTAGCCTGATCAAGTAGGGCTGGGCACGGTTACACGGTGCGAATTGTGTACACGCGTGTAACCGTGTACACGCTAAGCTTAGATGAAGTGTAATGTAATGTACTTTGATGCAATGTTAAGTAATGTAATTAAATCGAATATATAATAAATCGTGCAATAGTGTGTAGTAGATTACGATTAGCTACAGTTAACATGGTTCACTAACATGAAGTATTAACAGCACGCAAAAAACTTAAATATTTAAACTGTTGCCTTGATCACTTTATCATGCTGTGCAGTTTCAAATGCTACACTAAACAGAATACAAATGCACCGAGCAAAATACTATTCACTAGTGTATTCTCATATCAGCTAAAACATTTTAGCCCCAGTCCAAAACAAAAACTAGCCATTGGGTTTCTAACCTGTAAACTTTATATTTGGCCACTACGTCGCTAAATCGCGGAGGCAAGCCACGAGCGGCCTTGATTCGAACCAAAAAATGAAGGTCTCGGCCCACCAAATCGTGCGGGTTGTCAATCCAAGTATCTGGTGAATCTTCGGGAAAGGGTTTGCCATTTTTGTCGCACGGAATCAGAGCCACTTTTAGAAAACCAACTTCGTTTCCTCTGTATTCCGTGATTTCCAATTCTACTTTCGTTTCAATCAAATACGCCAACGACTTAACGTAAACATTTACGGTTCCTGAAATTAATAATGACAAAATGTTGCTACTGTTTCCGTTTTTGCGACATTTAGCAACCATTTTATCCTGTTTCACGAGATCTTTTATATACATAAACTTCTGGTTAATTAAAACAGCAGCCTCTGATTGGTTGTTTCAGTTTCATGGGCAGTTAAACGAGTGTCTCACTCGTTTTCTATAGGATGAAACGTTTATTACTCGATTTGGATGCAAAAAATATCTACTTTTCAATTTTAAATTGAAATTGTTCCAACTTTTTTTATTGATTATCAGCCAAAGAACTATAAGTTTACTAATTTATCATCAATAATGTGCCATAAATAACATTCATCTCCTGCTAAATATATTTGGGCCAATTTTGTATTTAACGTCCCGTTGAGTTCAACGGAGCATTTTAATGAAAATTTGCTCTTTGTAAACCTGAAATATTTTCAACGGGGAGCTTATAACGGGCCGTTGAAATCTTTATAAAGTTGAGCACTGGTGTCGCTAATATTGATTAAACAATTTCAAACATATACGTTTTATAAACTTGTAAAAACTTCTGAAAACTTTAAAACCCACCAATTCTAGTCGGGGTTTCGCTTGGTTCGCTGTACGGATCCAGCTCCCCAGAAAGTTCCCATTCGTCTCCATCCTCAAAGTTACGGTACATGTCTTGCATGACGTAATATCGTTCCATGAAAACTTCTTTCTGCCAGTCGTAAATCAATCCGTTTGTGAAACAGCGTGCCCGAATGTAAATTTCGGGTCTAATAGCTCCATACGGCAAAGCTTCCGGGGGTACGAGTAATACTTCGAATTTGGTCATTTTGTCTAGAGCCTCGCTAATGGCGTTTGCGTGCTCAACGGCGGGAACGATTTGAACTAGTTCATCTTGAATCAATGGATCTTGATCACTTTTGCTGCTGTCGCTCAGATTGTCATCGTCAAAACCGCCGGCAAACCGGATGATTTCTTCTTCAGCCATTTCCCAACTCACAGGGGGTCTGCTTTGACCCCCCAATTCTTTGATTTCCGCCGGATTGGCAAAAACATACAGCTGGGTCGAGCCAAACAAAACCCTATCCTGATGCGCCAGCTCAATTCTTTCGAGCAAGGGTCGACCGTTCACCAGAATTCGAGCGTTTTCCGAGCCTTTTTCAAGTACAACCGTCAAAAAGTCATCCGATATGCCGACTATTGCGTGAACGGGTTGAATTCCAGGACCCACCAGAACGATGTCTGCGGGGGGATCAGCGTGGGCGTTTCCGATTCGATAGGACCCCCCCGATTCCCACCAATGCACGATCATGCCCGTTAGCTGGGGGTCCATGTTCAGGTTGTAGAGATGGGGGTAGAGCGTTCGTGCCTGCATCATTTCTGCGTGCGTCACTTGGCCTGGTTTTTGGTCGGCTTGATTGCCAGCCTGAAATTATAGTTGAATTATAAATGCTGAAAAAACTCTATTTCGAAAGAAAAAAGTTGTGGGTACCGGCATACATGTACACGGGGTCTGGGTCTGGTTGGGCTTGTCATGGAATTTTCGAAATTTTTGGGGGGGCTTCCCCAATGGGACAAAAAAGAAAAATTTCTAATTTTTGCCTAAAGTGGAAATTTTCGGCATTTGGCTGTTTTTGCATTTTTTCGCTTTTTGCTCGTTTTGAAAGAATACGGCGATCGCAATTTAAGCGCCCCCTAGAAAGGAGGGACTCCCAAATGGGGGGCCAAAAGGGGCCCCCCAAAAGACCCCCCTCCATGTACATCTGTGGGTACCGGGAATCGAACCGGAACCGCTAGTGTTGACGTAGACGGTTTAGACCTTTTAAAGGATGCACAAATCTTGTCTAAAATTCTGAACCATAAAACAATAATTGTCGAAAAAAACTGAACTCGAAATATATTCTGATCAAAAATTGTGCAACATCGAGACAAAACAAGCTGTTATCATTTCACGCCGTTAAAACCATAAAAGCCATAACAGTTACTTTAGCAACTAGCTTTTGTTTTTCCTAAACCAGAAAACCGAAATTTCGGGTTCAACAACTTTTGGTCCAACTTCAGCGTAATATGTTTCTAATTTTAGACTAGACTCACTTCTTGAAGTCTTTGTTCGAAAGTTTGTTGCATCAAGGCCATACGCCGTTCATTTTCGGCGAGCTGGGCCTTTAGAGCTTCTTCGTCGTCGTCATTTCCATCTTCTGGGTTGGTCCCGGGCGGTCTAATTCCTCCATTTTTCAACAGAGCCGCTAATCTAGCATTTTCTTCCTAAAAAACATAACGCAATAAAGAGCCTTCACGAAACTCTGATGGTTTAGGAATCGTGAAAATTGTTACTACCACCAAGAGTACATAATACAGCCTAATTATTCACTCTTGTTAGTTGCTACAACTTTAATGCCAACAACCCAATTAATTAGTATATTCTAAAGGACACAAAAGACTACTGGATTATTTTGAACGTTTTCACATTGCATACAAACTACAAGCCTCTGACTACACTCAGTAAAAAAGCTCATATTGTTGTTTAGTGAAAACAAAAAATGGGCTATGCTCAAATATTATCTTGTCCACCTACCCAAAATCCAAAAACTCATTGTGCACAATTCCAATTAGTTAGAAAGTTTTGTAGTTAACTAGTGACAACGAGTTCATACTATTAAACCTGAATTAGTATATACACAGGTCTATCGCACTAGCCAGGCATTTGATAAACATCAATAAGCTAACTCCGTGCTACCCCACGTGCTTGTACGTACCAACGAGTCTAACACTCTCGAGTTATGCCGTGTCTACTGTCTAGTGTCTACATTGGGTCTATTAATAATAAAAACAATTTGAAAAAAAACAAAAAATAGGTAAACAGCAGAGATTTGAAAAATTATAAATGTATATACTGTAGAAGGAAGGTAAAAAACTATTGTTTAAATAAAGGCTAAAAAATCAACATGAAACCTAAACATGAGCCATCAGTTATGACCGTTAGGCTTAATTTATATTAATATTATCTTTAACATAACTGGAATAAAATAGAAGCACTTACGTACCATTATGTTACCGTCAAGTTTTCTAGGTTAATTGTATTTTAGTTAGCTTAGTTTTATTACTCTTGGTTTTACGAAACCAAAATAGTAATTTAAATACCTCATTAAATTTAAATACCCCATTCAATGCAAATTCAATACTGAACATATAATCATTATTACTACAACTACTACTACTACTGGAAAGTTCAGTCAGCAAACGACTAAAAAATCGCGCCATCGTTTACATTAGTGACGTCATTTACTAAAGCCATTATCAAATTTTCCAGTACTAGTGAATCCGTTTTCTTACTTGTAGCTCTCGTATAAGCTTATCGGTGGGATCTTCATTGATGCTGGCTTTAGTTTTGATCTGTTTTGCTCGGTCGGCGTAGCGAAGTGTCGAAACGGACTCTTCGTAGTTTTCGTCTGCAGGGCTTATTGCCGCAATCATGACTGTCTTACTGTTTCCCCCCAAAGCGTTCATCAGCAGTTTGGTTAGAACTGAGTCTCGGTAGGGCACTTTGACTTTTTTGCCTGAAAACGAAATTATTTGAAAATGAAACAAATGCTGGAGATACCAGATAAGGATACGATAGAATCTGATTTCTTTATCGGATTAAACGGGCTGGTCTTATTTTAGTATAAATTTTCAGAAGTTAAGCAATAAATGTCGAACTAAAAGAGGTAAAATAAATCTACCTATTTTTTGTATTATTCTAAACACACAATTATTAGGTTACATATACCTACGTCAGTGATTCTAGAATGTGAGATGCTTTTCAGTTAGCTGAAAACAAAAATAACCTTACCTAACTAGTTTTCTACGATATTTTACCCTTAGATAGATGTAGTTATAAACTAAACCGCTTAATTCTCTAGAGCAAAAAAGTTAAATTTAACTTAAACGAAAAAATTAGGCATCAAACACTAACTTCACCTCTAACCTTAATAAAAATAGCCTTACTTTAATTTTAAATTAAAGGTATTTTAAAAAAAGTTATGTAAAAGTCATTGATTTAGGGCTTACTTCAATTTTAACTTAATGGTTTAAAATAGTTTAACTTTTTGCCAAAAATTCTACCTGTGGATTTTTCAGCCAATGCTTTGATGCAATTGCCAAGCGAAGTGAGACTGAGATTTATGGCGGCTCCTTCTTTCAGTCGACTCCCGGTCGCCCCCGTTTTCTCCACCCGTTCGCTTCCCGCCAAATCGACCAAATTCGTGACCGACGATTTCGCCAGTTCTTGTCCTTCTCCGGCAGTTCTTTTCTGAGTAAAGTGAATGCTGACGATGGTGTGAGCGCGACTACTTGTTTCGTTCATACTGGTCGCAGCAATGCTGCGATTTCGTTTTCCTTCGTTCATTCGCCGGTCGATTCCATCGAAGCTATCCACTGGGACCTCCTTTAACCCCTGAGCGTAGAAGCCGTGCTTCGGGTGTTCGCGTATTTTCAGGCTGCCGCTTCCGCGAGAGGTCGCTTCGTAGTTCAGCAGGTCACGAACATGCTCGTTGTAGATTTCCATCATCGAAATGCTGACCTCGAAAGCCACTCCGTTCGAGTGTTCTTTGTCGATTTTGGCGAAAAGACCCTGACAAAACATCGGTACGATACCCGGGTTCTCAGGAAACCCAATGACTGAGTATGATTTTCCGGACCCCGTTTGCCCATATGCAAATAAGGTCGAGTTATAACCTTCCCAAGCGTTGGTCAAAATCCCCTCCCCTAAGTCACCGAAAACTTTTGCCTGGTCTGCAAACTTTGCTCCGTTCGGTTGGCTTGGATCCGGTTCGAAATATCCGTCACTTTTCTCACGGAATCCATCAAAAGACCAATAGCTGTAGTCGAAGGCGAATTTTTTCGGATCTTCCTGACCGCTTGGATCGATTATGGTGGTCTGATTTCCGTCCATTCGAACGATCAACTTTGCCTTGCGTTGCTCCTCACGTTTGCTGAACGGACGAACGCGCACAGCCACTTTCACATTTTGCTCGGAGTCTCCACTCATGACAGCAGTTTGGGTGTTATTCCAGTTGAAAACGAAGCTGACTCTAAAATATAATATCTTATATACGAAGACCCACATACATAGATTTGTATTTGGTTGTGAAAAGTCACCATAATGAGATTCTACAGTATGAGAAATATTTAAATTAGGAAGTTAAACACTACATACATATTAATGCAGAAAAAACATCTCCTGATTGACCACTGGATTTTAGTGGTATATGCTAGCACTGACTCAAGCGAACCTAACAAACAATTAGGGTGGATTTCACAAAGGCGGTTTTACGAAACCATGGTTTTACGTACGTTTTTATATGATTTGCACATAATTTCATTACCAAATATAGCCTGATTCGTTACGAATTTCGTAGATTTTCTTAAACCATGGTTTTAGCTCAGCTAAAATTTCAGCAAAA
>JASANF010000414.1:0-11258 GCA_030248245.1 Trissonchulus sp. WLG1_4
TATATATATATGTATGTATGTATGTATCTGTACAATAGTCAGTTCTGCGAGAAAGGGTCGATTTTTGAAGAATTCGTCGTTCGTTTGACGAAATACGTTCGTCTTTTTGAACCAAGCTTCGTCTTTTCGGACAAACCTTGGTCCTTTTGGACGAAGCTTCGTCTTTTTCCGGTAACGAATGTTCGTTACCAGTAACGAATTGGAAACTTTTTCGCAATGTACTGTATTTTGAGTCACATGGGCGTCGGAGAAAAGGTTTTTTTCGTCCATACTGCAGCCTAAAAGTTGTAAACTACGTTGAAATTGAGTTTATACTCACTGCTAATAGAACAACCAGAACAAGTGATAGGGTTTTTTCCCCGCATTAGGATTTTTTTCCCGCTTAGGTTTTTTCCCCGGAAGTTTCGAGGCTTATTTCTCAGAAACGTGAGTAGTTAGCATCCATTTTATTAGTGCAACAGTTGGCGAAAAAATTCAACAAAAAATGTACAAAAAATATACAAAAAATACACAAAAAATATACAAAGTTTATACAGAATTTGTACAAAATTTGTACAAAATATGTACAAAAGTCGAAACAAATATTTATTCAAAAAAATAAAAAAATAAGCGTATTTGTCAAAACAATATCTATTTATGTCGGAAATGGTCAAAAGAAAGAAAAAACTGCAGGAAACAACTTTTTCTAAAAAGTACAAAAAATGCACAAAATTTCTACAAAAATTATACAAAACATGAAAAAGAAGAAGAAGAAGAAGAAGAAGAAGAAGAAGAAGAAGAAGAAGAAGAAGAAGAAGAAGAAGAAGAAGAAGAAGAAGAAGAAGAAGAAGAAGAAGAGATTTATTTCTCAAAATACACGGGCTCACAAACTGACTGCGCATTATGCAATTACATATATATGTATGTATATACCCTAAGTCCGGTGCTCCTGAAAGTTAGTAAAAGCATTACCAACCTTTATCTCAAGTCGTAGCAATGCGCGTTAGTAGAATCAATACGCAAACAGAAAAAAAGTAACAGTAACAAAATGCCAAGAAAACAAACAAAAACAAGAATACCGGCAAAATAATAATCACCACCGATAGTGTTGAGAAAAAGGACGAGAAAGACTACTTGTCTGGTCATCTAAGCCCTCGCCCTTGCAGGAAAGATTTCAAGTCTACGCCCCCCAGTTCTTTTTTAAAAGATTCCAACGAATTTGCAGACACAACATTTAATGGTAATTGGTCCCAAATATTTGAAACTCTGTTCGTAAAAAAAGATGACAAAGATTTAAACGATGTATTTTTGTTTTCAACTTTAAGTGGTGCCCCCGCCCCCTGACCCCCGCATCAGGTGCAAATAACCCGCCATTCTTTCAAGGATTTCAAATCTAATCTTACTAATCTATCAGGGTACGAATAATTACTCAAACCTGGAATGCCTTTTGTAAATCTTCGTTGCACGTTTTCAACGATGTCAATATCTTTTAAAAGAAATGGAGACCAAGCTGGAGAGTTATATTTTAGGACGGGTCGGACGAACGTCGTGAACATTTTTAATAAAAAATCAGGACTTCTGGTTTGAAAACAACGGAAGATGTTAGCTGCTATACGATGTGCTTTTTGAGCTATTTTAAAACAATGCAAAGATGACTTCATATCAGATGTAATGGTTATGCCCAAATCATTGCAAGAGGTTTTCGCATCTAAAATATTATTATCGATTATATACTTTGTGACTACCGGATCTATGCTTTTCCCAAAACCGAAAACCTGGCACTTCGGCAGGCTCAATTTCAGCTGCCATTGACAAGACCATTCATAGATCGCGCTAAGGTCATATAATAGATGAGTTGACGTTTCCGTTTTAGTTCTAGCATAAGATTTTGGCATCATCTGCATAAACAACAATATTACTACATTTTACAATTTTCATCATATCATTTACGTATATTAGAAACAGTAATGGGCCAAGAACGGTGCCCTGTGGTACCCCGCTAGTTACACTTACAGATTGTAATTCGGTATAGTAAAAATTTCCAACTTTAACACATTGTTTTCTATCATTTAGAAAATTTTCAATCCATACTAAAACATTGTTTTGGATACCATAATTTTGGAGCTTATACATCAATTTTGGGTGGGAAACTGTATCGAAAGCCTTCGCAAAGTTCAAATATAGAGCATGTACATATATGATAGCCCAAATCTATAAATTCTATCCACGAATGCAAAGTTTTCAACAAGTTAGTAAGAGTTGATTTCTTTTTTAAAAATCCATGTTGTCTTGAATCCAAAAGTTTCAGTGGGATCAAATAGTCACAAATTTTATCACGAGTTATGTTCTCCAGAATTTTGCAAAAAGCAGAAGTTAAACTAACAGGACGATAATTGGATGGATCATTTGCGGAATTTTCGCGTTTGAAAATGGGTATAATTATTGCACGTAGCCACATCTTGAGTAGTTTACCAGTCTGGAGAGATAGGGTAAAAATATTGGCTAACGGTTTGCGTAAAACTGAAACTAACGTTTTCAAAAAGAGGGGTGGAATGCGATCTGGTCCCGCTGAAAGCTTTTTGGGGGCTTTTTTAAAATATTTTTTGACAATAAATTCAGTAATTTCTACAGGAGCCATAGAAATTTGAGTTTGAGGCGGAAAGAAATTAGTAACATTATCGACAATAAAAGCTGAAACAAACTGACGGCTGAGCATTTCAGCTTTAGTTTCGTCACTTGTTGCAACTTGATTACCATGAAGCAGTGTGGGAACTTTGCCTTTGGATGTAAACTTTGAGTTGATGAATTTCCAAAACAGGTCTTGTTTACCAGCAGTTAAGTTTTTTTCTTCCTCCAAGTGTTCATGCTCACGGAGATTTTTACGCAAAAGTCTAGCGTAGTTTTTGAAAGAAGAGAGATAGTTTACATCATTTGTTGTTTTGAACTTTTTCCAATTTTTTTGTTTTTTAACATGAAGTTCTTTGATATGTTTAGGCGTAGGATTTTTTTTAGGCAGGTACTGATGCTTAGGTACGAAAAGTTCGATTGCATAATCCAAAACATGTGCAAAAATTTCCCACAGGCCTTCCACAGTATGAATACCACAAAACAAACTATCCCAATCGACAGTTTCTAAAAAACCAGTAAGACCTAACCAGTCAGCTTTTTTAAAATTAAATCCAGTCGGTCTATTATCTGTGTTTCGATTTGTCTTAGGAATAAAAAAATCAAAAACAATTTGGTTATGGTCACTTGTGGAGAAGGGGCCTCCCACTTGAACCGAGCCAAGATATGCACCTGAGCAGAAAAACAAAACCAGAATATTTTTTCCGCGAGTACATAGGTTCAGTGACATAATATTTTAAACCAACGGAGCTTAGATGTTGCAGAAAACGATTTGCTAACGGTGACCCGACAAAAATACCGTCAACTACTTTCAATGATGGAAAGTTGAAATCCCCACATAACATTATATCATAATGACAATTACATCCTTGCACCAATTTTTCTAACAAAAACTCATCACAATCAGGGTGGGAGCTTGGAGAACGATATACCAAACCAATTCTAATGGGTGTGTTTTCAATAAAACATCAATAAAAGATATTTCGACAGCTGACATGTGTGAAAAGGAGAAAACATGTCTAACATCATTTTTTTTATTAACCAGAAAACAAATTCCACCATGCAGACCCTGATCTCTATCTGTTCGGTACAATTCATATCGATTAAAAATAGGAAATAAATAGTCAGCGTAATTGGCATTTAACCAGGTTTCGGACAGGCACAAAATATCATAACAGTTCTCAGAAGTTTCCACGCCCAACTCATCAAACTTATTAGTTATACTTTGGACATTACAGTAAAATAATTTAAAATGGGCAAAAGCATTTTTTGACTTGAAATGGTTTTTAGGATGACCAGACACAACTAGTTTGACTTGCGACATGAAACAATATTACGTCTAAATATAACAACATCGTCTCCTTTTTGGCGGTGACGACCAAGCTCGGCCCGCAGCTTACGATCAGCAAAGCGTTGAGCAAAGGTCAAATCCGGACGAACCCATGGCGGTTTGTCGCCGCCCCCGATCTCCAGATGTAAGGTCTTGAAGCCCTTTAGGAAAGTTTGACGATCCCCAGTGTTTCGAAACCTAACCTTCAAGAGCCGGGGACGGCCAGCAGTCGCCTGGGGGGCATCGCGGAAGACCCACTCAATGCAGGACCGCTCCAAGCCAAGCATTTCAGCACAGTTACGTACAGTTTCACAATCATTTGAGCCTTCTTGTAGCCCAAAAATCACTAAATTGAGCTTTTTTTCCACTGCTTTCAATAAATTGTTCAATAATATCAGTCACTATATTTGGCATATTCTCGATTTTTTGCTCCACACGCTCGAGACGTTCCAGCACATAATTAGGTTTTGGTCCACCGGGTGGTCAAATGGCTGCAGGGGTAGCTGCGGCGGGCGGAGGCGGGTTCGAAATCTTGGTCTCGAGGGCAGAAGCTTTCGATTCTAAGTTCTTGATCTGCAGTTTCATCGCACTAAATTCGGACACACACGTGTTGCACATAACACCAAAACTGGAATGTGCGAAAATGGTACCCGAACTCAATTTTTGAAAAACTGTCAGATAATCCAATACACTTGTGATGCATGTGACGGTTACAACCTGGACATTTCACAGCATAATCCATCGATGCAACATTTTTGGCACATATCAAGCAAGAGCCCAGACCCAGAGTCGACGAATTGCTGGGTGGCTGATTATCCGGCATAATAACAGCAAATAGAGTCAGTAGAGATAATATATAATATGATATAATAATGAATTGCGGCTGATTGTTAACTCCAGATGATTCAGGCCCTCTACGGCCTCCTGCAACAAGCTGAATCAAATGGGTTGAAACCATTTTTAAATGTACAAAATTTATTTAAAAATTTGTACAAAATTTGTACAAAATATTTACAGAAGTACAAACAAAAGTTTATTAAAAAATAAAAAAAATAAGCGTAATTGTCGAAACAATGTCTATTCCAGACGGAATTGGTCAAAAGAAGGAAAAAACTGCAGGAAACAATTTTTTTTAAAAAGTACAAAAAATGTACAAAATTTATACAAAAATTGTACAAAAAATCTACAAAATTTATACAAAATTTGTACAAAATTTGTACAAAATATGTACAAAAGTCGAAAAAAATTTTTTTCAAAGAAATAAAAAAATTAAGCGTATTTGTCAAAACAATGTCTGTTTCAGACGGAAATGGCAAAAAAACCGCTTGTAGCGCTAAAAAATGAAAAAACTACAAAATTTGCACAAAAATTGCACAAAAAAAGTACAAAATTTATACAAAATTTAGACAAAAATTCAATTCTACAAAATTTATACAAAAAAGTTTTGTATAAATTTTGTATAAATTTTGTACTCACTTTTTTTCCTGTGGTGGCACTCCTGAAATGTGGGTTTTGGCCATTATTTTGAAATTGCGCACAAATAAACATGCATCGCAAGAAAAAAAGTTGTTCTGAAGTGAATTTCCTTTAATTTGATAACCATATTACATGAAAAAATTTTCCAAAATTTTTGAGCTTTTTTTCTGCAAAAAATAGATTTTCACGAAAATGGCTATATAAGCCAGTGTATTTACACGTACACGTGTAAGTGATGATTTTGGAAGATTGAAAAACACTAGTAGCTGTGTTTTACTTGCACATACTTTAAAATATTTGGTCTTTTAGTAGGTGTGGTGTAATGTTTTTGTAAAATAAAGCTGTATTTTCTGCATGATGCTGAAATAAAGTGTGTATGAATACAAACGCAAATTTCGGCTTGCGATTTTAAAAAATTGTTTTAACAAAAAAATGTAAAATTTGGCACATTAATGCACCTCGTTGTCTTCGAGCGATCGCAAAATTTGATTTTGAGCGAGTCGTAAGTGTTTAAGAAACTTGTGTTAAAGTGTTAAAGAAAGTGTTAAATTTACGTTTTTCGAAAATCGTGATTTTGCTGTTTTTCAATATATCAATCATACATCAATGTATTCATCAAAAATAAAATTTTGCAACCGCTCGATCACGTTATGGCAAGCAAAATAAGCTATTGGTTGTGCAACAGCTATCTTGCTGTGAAGAGAAATCGCAAGCCGAAATTCCGCTCACCTTTGGGCTACAGTGAATGCTAATTTGTATCAATCAAATTCTTATTTTGTGTTTGGGCATACTTTTACATCAGCTTGCTATTGCACATCTAAAATTGGCCCCAGATTGACGTTTTTTGAAAACTCATATTTCATTCACTCATCATTGGAAAAAATTGGACATTTTACTGATTTTATTCGACTTTTAACCAAATTCAGCAAGTAAGCCAGTGCATCAACGATTTTTGAGGTTTTGTAAACAGACGATACGTAGAATTTATTAGTCGTAATAAAAAATTAAAACAATTTTATTGCGTTCTGTGCAAAAAAATTGCACAAGAAACCATTTTCAGAAGCAGCAGACTCAAATAAAGGCTGTGTGAATACAAAACCAATTTTTCGGCATTCGATTATAAAATGCTAATAAGATATTTTTCTACAAAATTTTGCACAATTATAGCCTTAGGCTCTGCGCAGTTGAACAATTTTTTAGTTTTTTAAAATAAAGCTTAGAACTTTTTTTATATGAATTTTATTGCTCAGAG
Organism: Trissonchulus sp. WLG1_4; assembly: GCA_030248245.1. NCBI lineage: Eukaryota > Metazoa > Nematoda > Enoplea > Enoplida > Ironidae > Trissonchulus > Trissonchulus sp. WLG1_4. Next base: position 6,663 of record JASANF010000414.1, read on the forward strand.
TTCGACTTCGAAAACACATAATGACATTTTTTATGCAAACCTGACATAAATGTTCAAAACCAAAATAATGTTCAACTAGAGAAGCACATAAGCTAAATTTTGGTATATAAAGTGTGACTATACGCAAAGTATAAGCAGAGTTATCGTTTGCCAAAAATTCACTCACGTTTGGTGCTCTGGGAGTCACGTGACATGATCACGTGATTTGAAATTTCGCCTCCAGTGTTCTTTTGTGCCATAGTACAGATATGTATAGTAAAGTTTGACATTTGCCAATTTTCGATGTAACCCTTGATTCCCGGAGCGCCCCCTTAAGGTGGCGCTCTGAATAACCGACTTTGGGCGATAAAATTTTTCACGTAAGTTTTCGTTATTTAACTCAAGAAGAAAAGTTGTTGCAAATTAAATTAGCTTTCATTTGATGTATATAACGTCAAATTTGGTTCAACTTGAAATTTTTAACCTATTTTTCAATGGGAAAAAATATTTAAATTGATATACCAAAAAATTCTATATGGCTTTTGGTACTTTTTGAAACAGTTCTTTGTAGCTAATTGCCAGTTGCAACTTTTCAAAAAGTCGTTTGTGTAGGCAAACCTTTCTAAAAAAATTTCCAGAATACGTTGACCGATATTGACAAAAATACACTATTTTTCAAACTAATTTTGCGTTAGCTAACTTTTGGCTTCTGAAACTTTTCTCAACGGATTTTAGTACAGAAAAATTAGCTCATTTTTTTGGAAAATACGTATGTGTAGGCAAACTTCAGGTTTCTGAAATTGGGCTATAGCGTACATTTTTTTAAAATTACTGTCAGCTGCGAAAACATATCCGCTTGAAACTTTGCAGACTGTTAGAGCAGACGTATGTGGAGGTGCCGAACTTCTTGAATTGTGATTATTATGATTTGGCTCAATATGATAGGCTTTTTAAAACGTCATTTTTGATAAAAATTAAAATAACTAAAAATTTGTCGCCGGTAACGAAAATTCGACAAAAATGGCACCTCGGCAAGATAATTGTCTTTAATTTAAGCTATAGATTGTTAATTTTGGTTGAGGCAGCATTGAGCTACGTCATTCCAAAAATTAGTCAAATTTTTCAAAATTTCAATTTTGATGCAGTCATAAAATTCGCTAAAGTGCTATCAGAGCTCTCAAACTTTGCAAAAATACTTGCCTGGTGTGTGTCTTGGTTGCGTTTGAGGAAAAACTTCGTATCAGCAAAAAATAAAAAACTATATCAATTTGATTTATTGGAAGTTACTCAGAGCGCCCCCTTAAGGTGGCGCTCCTGAAATGTGACTTTTCAAAAAACGGCAGTTTGGGGCCAACTTTTGATACACAATGGCAAGCTGGTGTAAAAGTATGCCTAAATACAAAAAATGAAGTTGATTGATACAAATTAGCATTCACTGTAGACCAAACGTGAGTGGAATTTCGGCTTGCGATTTCTCTTCGCACGTATGTAAGTAAGCTTCTGCACAATCAATAGCTCATTTTGCTCGCCTCAAGGTGATCCAGCGGTCGCAAAAAGTCATTTTTGATGAATATTATAGATATATTGAAAAACACTAAAATCGCGAATTTCGAAAAACGTAAATTTAACTAAATTTCTCAAATAGTATGCCTAACCAACTCGCTGAGGTAACTTCGCTTTGCGGTTTCATCTCGCTGGGGTTGTTAAATGTTCACGGTACAACATTACATTACATCATGCTGCATCCACTTTTTAAAAGAAAAGGACTAAACTCCCTCCCTTGTAATTACAGACCAATCAGTCTCACTTCTGTTTCATGTAAAGTTCTTGAATCTATTATTAATGATGAAATTAAAAATTCCTTATTTCTAACAAACTTATCAGCCCTCATCAACATGGTTTTCTCCGTAAAAAATCTACTCTAACTAATTTATTTGAAACTTTACATGACTGGTTTACTGCATTAAATTCTAAGAAAGTTATTCATTGTGCATACCTTGATTTTGCAAAAGCCTTCGATACAGTGTCACATGCAAAATTACTTTTTAAACTTAATGCCTACGGAATCTCTGGTAAAATTCTCAACTGGGTAAAATCTTTCCTTGTAGATCGTAAACAAAAAGTAGTAGTAGATGGAGTATATTCACAGGAGATAACTGTTACGAGTGGTGTGCCTCAAGGCACAGTATTAGGACCAACTTTGTTTCTGATATACATTAATGACTTACCTGATGCAGTAGTTAATTCTACAATCAAACTATTTGCTGACGATGCAAAAATCTACGTAAATACGAATAAAGATGTGTACTCAGAAGATTTAGCTCATAGTTTACGGGCAGTGTATAGATGGTCTACCGACTGGCAGCTTAAGGTGGTAGTGTCGCCAAAGCAGTTTTGCTCATAGCCTGCAAAATGAGAACATTTTGCTTTGAAATTGTACGTTCACTGAGAAACTAGTGAAATGCCATAAGGTGTCAAATAAATACTGCCGGGCACTAGACTACCAATATCTACCAATATTTTTAATCAATCACCATTTGTGAGCCAGACATCACACAATAGAGACATAAAAGTTCAAAAAATGAAGCCAGATATCAGATTGGCCAGCTTCTGAAGTACATGTAATGTTTTGACGCACAATTTTTTGCCACAAATAAGAAAAATGAAAAATGAAGGTTCGTTTTTCTTTTGATTTCAAAATTAATGTCTAAATTTTTTACAAATTATCATTATTGCTACGAGATCTTTATAGGTTACGCACAGTTTCACAGTTCAAACATGCATTGCTCCACAACCACTCAAGCAATTTGCACTAAATTTCGTGTGCATAAATTAGAGCATATGTGCTTTTACTTTGTGTAAAAAATCTAAACAAAAAGTTTTTTAATTGTGATGAAATTATCGAATGTGAATAGGTTTTCAAAACGTCATTTTTCCGACTTTGCGACTTCACTGCCAACTGTATGCTGCATCAATTTTGCTGAAACTTGGCAAAAATATTTGCCTTAAAACATATTTTTAAAATATATAAAGAACAATGACCTATCTTTCACTGAAAAAGTTTTATAGTCGCGCAAAATCGACTGCTTTCGCGACACTACCCCCTTAATCTAGCTGTTAATAAGTGTCAGATGTTTTGTTTCGGTGAAGCATCCATACCTACCGTAAATTATACAGTTGGTAACAACCAACTACCCTGGGTTACACACACAACTGATTTAGGAATAATTCTTTCCTCTGATTCAAAACCTAGCTACTACTGTGCCAATATTTCTAAAAAAGCTGCCTTACTAAGTTCACATATATTTAGATCTTTTAAAGCCAAAGAAATAAAATTTTTAGTGCGTCTATTAACCACATACACGTAAGACCCATTGTTGAGTATTGTACTAGCATTTGGTCACCGTCTCTATTGAAAGATATAGATGCTGTTGAAAGAGTGGTCACCTGTCCAAAGAGTGTTCACTAAAAGAATTCCAGGCCTTTCGGACCTTTCTTACAGTGATAGGCTAGCCATGTTGAATTTAAGTAGTTTAGAAGAACGTCGTATTGTGTACGATCTTGTTTTTTTATTTAAAATTGTGAAAGGATTTACTGATATTGCTTTTTCTAATTATTTTGATTTATTGACTGATAGTATAACACGAGGACATGCTCTAAAAATTAAACCAAAACTATGTAGAACTGAATTAATTAAATGTTTTTATTCAAACAAAATAGTTTCCATTTGGAACGATTTGCCTAGTTCTGTTGTTTTGTCGAAAAATACTAAAGAATTTAAACGTAGACTTGAGCTATCATTTGACCTAAAACCGTATCTTCGGGGGCGTGGGGTTAGATGACTTTATAGTCGTCCCCGTTCCCACTCCAGGACATTTAATTCTAAACTTTAAAAATTTTCTTAACTTTTATTTATTATTCTTTAAATATAATTAATAATAATTATATATTATGTTTGTTTTGTCTTTTTTTTTCTAACTAAACTATTAGTGTTGCTTTCATTGATTTTTTTTCTTTTTCTAAAATATTGTTAATGTTTTGTTTCTACTTTTATTAACAGTTAATCTGTATTAAAACATTTTGTTTAGTTGTCATAATATGGCGAATTTCCTTGGAGTAAAATATTGTTCTGTTCTGTTCTGTAATACACAGTCTCCTACTCCGATGTGAGGTTTCCATCTTTTGTTTTAAATTCCCTGTCGAAAAATTTCTGATGCGTCCCCAGTGTTGACTAAATTCGGCCTAAAAGCTGAAAAAATGTTCCAGAGGGCTGCCGTCTTCAAAAAATTTCCGATACGTCTCCAGTTGACCAAATTCGGCCTAAAATTTACAAAACTACAATTTTTTCTGGGGGCTGTCGCCCCCAGGCCCCTGCAACTTTGTGGTTCAGTGATGTAGCATTTTTAAGGAGTTTTGTAACTTGTAAGTGTTAAGCTTGCCAAAGTGTGCATTTCAACCCATTACGAAAAATCGAAGTCATTCCCCCCCGGCCCCCGAAATATTTTTCTATGTACATGCAGTATACACCACTGTCTCTTTCGAAAACATCATGACGCAGCAGCAGCACATGTAGTAACGCAGCTTAAGAATGTAGTAAATAGGTCGAATAAGGTAAAA
>JASANF010000417.1:0-17075 GCA_030248245.1 Trissonchulus sp. WLG1_4
CAGTGCTGTTTTACGGTTTTTATTTAAATTATTACAGTTTTGTGCATTGTGTATAGGTTATTTGTGTTTAGGTTTGTACATATGAAGTATGTACATAAGTTAGATTTTCTAAATTTACCTAAATACATAGTTTAACAGTGAATCATGATAACTTCAATAATTTATGTTTTTAATCAGTTGTTGTTGTGTTTTTGCAGTGGCTTTCTTCTCAATCCATTACTCCGTTGACGACGTTCTGGTGGTGATTCGTCAAAGCACTCATCCATTAAAAAATAAGCTCAAAATTAGTCCAAAAAATGGGAGTCGCATTTTGATTCAAAGTAGCTGCAAAAAAGTGCCTAACTAAATATCTCAATCAACTTCGTTTAGTTACTACTTTCTCATTTTTTCTGGGTTCGCTTTTTTTATTTTTAGACATGTTTTTAAATTTACTTTTTTTACATGTTTACCAATACAATTTGTTGCAAATGTAATACTTGTATTGTACATCATCTGTTCCTACACTTCAAAAAGTTATGCAAACTGGTTGGTCAAGGAGTGCAATGGCTGTTAACGGTCGTTGTTGTCTAATTTATTTTGATGCCAAAATTAGACCAAACAATTAAACCAGAATATGTTCTGAAATAATTCAAGTACACTTAAAATCATTTGAAGTTTCAAGTAGACTGACTTCGAACACATTTAGAATCACTCATGCGTTCGTGATAGCCTGGTTTACAGCGGCACACTTTCATCCCCCGTTCACAGCACTTTATACCTGGAGGTCCCTCGCGATAGTAAGGACAAACGGTTACACACTCTTTACACATTTTGTAGGTAGCATTTGGGTCAGAACAGTGCTGGGTTGATTCTTCTGCAAAGCAAAACTATATCTTTGAAATTATTTCATTAAATGATTACTTTCTGCGGAGCTCTAACTATTGTGATTTCCGTCAAATTGTTAGTTGCGCAGTGTGGATGTGTGGCAGAACAGCGAGGTACCTTCCTTTCTAGTGTTATTTAACGTTAGAAATGCGACCTCCCCAGGTTAACGTAGAAATTTGAGAATATGAATATAGTAGGGTATGCGGCCTCTAATGGGTAGCGTAAAAAGAGTGTGATTAATTTTGTTAGCATGCCCATCTAATAGGTTAGTGTCGAAATTACATAGGTATTTTACCAAAATGCATAACTTTTGACAAATTTTAGCGACCAACCAAATACAAGTTGTGCTTGTAAAAGTTTTATATACTATGCAGCGTAGTCATTTTATTTGTTTTTATAGTTTGCTGAGCCTATTCGTGAAAATAATTTTATCAAACTCGTTAACATGCCGATATATGTAGTAGCAGTAGGTTAGTTATCAAAATGACGTACACATAATGCTTTTTTTTGACTATTTGGGTGGATTTCACCACGGTGGTTTTTAAAAACCATGGTTTTGCGTACGTCTTTACACAATTTGCACATAATTTTATTACAAATTCATTGTCGCCTGATTCGTTACAAATTTCGTAATTTTATCAAACTTATGGTTTTTGTTCACTTAAAATTACAAACCTGCAGCATACCAAATTTTTGTTCTGCTGAAATTTCAACTGAGCAAACACCTTGGTTTAAGAATATCTACGAAATTTGTAACAAATCAGGCGATATTTTGTAATGAAATTATGCGCAATTAATATGCAAAATGCAACCGCACGCAAAACCATCGTGGTGAAATCCATCCTGGTGGTTGGTTAGTTGGTTGGTTGGCTCCTTGGCCCCACCGTTGGTTTAATGTTATTTAACTGCAAAGTAAGCAGACCTGTTCAATAAAATATATTCACTGAATTACGTTTCATAAACGTTCAAATTTAGTGCACTGGTTACTTTAGTATTTGTCAAATATTATATGTCAAATTAGTAGTAGCCTACGTTGCTTAAAATCTATTTAATCTAATTCACTCAATTTAAAACTATTGTGATGCTGTTAGGCTATGTAAATATTTTTCCGAAACGTTAAAAAATGCAGATAAGACGACATTGAGAAATTTCCACGTAGATATCAGTTAACTATATAAGTACCCACAATTCCCCATGAAATGGTCTTGATTGTGATTTTGTCAGGATCTGCGTTTATATTTACATAACGGAGTACATCTACAAGTGTTGAGTTGTATTACACTTTTTGTCATTGTTTTACCGTAGCTGCACTGCTTGTGCCCCGGGGACTCTGGTATTTGCCAGCAATTGGCAAGGTTTTTATTTTTTCAACTACTGTCTATGGATGCAAACTTGTTGACTGCTACTATGAGGGTACTATCTGCTACTCCGGGTTTGACCGTTACTGTCTAAGGCTCTAAATTTGATCGTTAAAAACTGGTTTTTAAGCTTAACTGCTACCATATTACCTACGGGGTTGTTCCGTTAATACTCTGTGAGCTCGGATTAGCTCATTATTGTCTTGGATCCAACTTTGTGCACTATTGACCGTTTTTCCGCACATTTTAGGCAAAACAAGCAAAATAATTGTGCGTTTTTAACATTTTGTTTTCTTTTTAACTAGAATGTTTCTGACATCTTTCAGTTGCTTTGTCAACTGCTGTGCCAAAACCAAACAAAATATATATTTTATTTAGCAGAACCGAACAGTTATTGCCTCAAAATGGCTATTACAACAAAGATTCCGTATAGCTTTCGAACAGTCCGACTCGTAGTAGTTACAATAACTAATGAGCATAAGTTAGAGTTCAAATCTAAGTATTACGTACAAGAAATTTTGCTAAAAGTTTAGTTCGCGACATTATACACGACATTCCCACGGCGAAAGTTTGAGTAAAAATCAGTCTAAAAACTCCAATGGAAATAAGTGTTTGATTGCTCGGTGTACAGTGGAACTATTAGGTAGTTGTACCCAAGCACTGCGTACCAAATTGTCTCTGCTTTCAACTAGTTGTTGAATCTTTCCCACACGCCAGTGGCCTCGCGGTAGCTTGTCTTTAATCGAGACCACATCATTGACTTTTGGAGATACAGTTCCCATCTCACTTGGTTTCCTCTTATTGTTTTGATTCTATAAGGCTGTCAGGTACTCTTTATGCCAACACTGCCAAAAGCGGTCCAGCAATTTTTGGCCGACTTTCCATAAGTCGAGAACTTTGTCTACTGACTTTCGTTTTGTTTTTAGAACATATTCAGGGTCACTATCACTTTTTTCACTGGGAAAACCAACTTTAAGAAATTGACCGAGTAAATGATTTGGTGTCAAAGCAGGTCCATCATTCAGATCTGCACCAACGTATACAATTGGACGACTGTTTAGCATCGCTTCAATCTCAATGACCACAGTAACTAGTTGATCATAAGTTAGTCTTGATCGACCTATGATCCTTTTTAAAGAATCTTTTACCGATCCAATTAACCGCTCATAGAATCCACCCATTCATGGAGCGTTAGGAGGGATGAATTTCCATTCTATTCCTTTGGAGGCAGTGTAACTTTGAACATTGCTATCTGTCAGCACATTGGCCCATACTTTGTTAAGAGCTTTGTTAGACAATTTAAACATTTTGGCATAGTCAGAGTATATGATCTTTGGCTGCCCTCTTCTGGCAACAAATCTTCGAAACGATGTCAGAAAATGTTATGAAGTTAAATTCGTTACAACATCAAGATGGATTGCTCGTATCACACCGCAAGTGTAAAAACACACCCAAGTTTTTGTTTCAGTGACCCGTTCCGCGTCCGTGACGTATAGAGGGCCAAAATTATCTACTCCGGTTACCTCAAACGGACACTGTTTTACTATTCTTTCTTTTGGAAACGCTGGAGCTTTTGGGACTTTGTAAGCAGTTCCGCGCCATCTCCGACAGACGAGGCAGAGATGATTCACCGACAAAACTTGCTTTCGTCCATTAACTGTCCAATACCTTTGACGAAATTCACAAAGTGTATGTGTTGCTCCCGCGTGCAGCAACCTGCTATGACAATCACTGAATACCATACGTGTAAAAGGATGATGTTTTGGCAGCAAAATTGGAAACTTAGTATTATCTGTAAGTTGAGAATTGTCTAGTCGCTAACTACACCGTATCAGCCCATCTGAATGGAAAAACAATCCAAGTTTACTCACAAAATCCGAGTGTTTATTCGCTTTCATATCGCTAACGACTTGACTGAATTCTGATCTTTGGATACACTGTTCCCACAATTTTCTGGCTTTGGCTATTTCAACACCAGAAATATGGTTGGCATAGCATTCTTTCACGCCGAGTAAGTTATTAACGAAGCTAAGACAATAGGATGTCACTGGAAGAACTTTCTTTAAATCGGAAAATCTTGACAGTTCCAAGCCAAATGGTGTTTTGTTTTTTGCAGCTGCTCTAATAGTAAAGTTTAACAGTTTTCTTCATTAAAGTTTCCAAGCACTAATGGGTTTGACTGCTTGGGAAACCAAACTGGCCAATTCTTTTCAATTTTTTGCAGCCACTCAGGGCCCTTCCACTAAAGCGAAGAAGCTTCAATCTCGGAGACGGACTTACAACGAGTAGGGTAGTCTGCAGGATTCTGTGAACTCGCAACATAGCGAAATTGCGTGTCTTTGACAGCACGTATCTCACAAAGACGGTTTTCTACAAACACTGGCTGCAGTTGTTTACTGTGAATCCAGTGTAGAATACATTTCGAGTCACACCACACCACTCTTTTTGTAATTTGTATATTTAACTGCTGCTCTACAAATTGCAGTAGCCTGACACCCACAACAAGACCCATCAGCTCCAGGCGTGTAATGCTGATAGCTTTCAGTCGTGCTAGCCTGTTCTTGCACATTTACAGGTTAACGTCATTCTCCTTTGCTACAAACTTAATATATATGCAAGCTCCATAAGCTAAACTGGAGGCATCGCAAAAGCAATGAAGCTCCACTGAACTGCCACATGTGGAACCAATAAATCTGGGAAATTTTAAATTTGCTGCTTTTTCTAGGTCTATTTGCACTTCTGTCCAGGTTTTTTTGATCAGGTCGGCAACCGGAGTGTCCCAATCAAACTTATCTTTCCATAACTGTTGCACCAAAGTTTTGGCCCTAACAGTAACAGCTGCAAAGAGACCTAAAGGGTCAAACAGCATGCTGACGGCTTGAAGTATAATCCTCTTTGTAATAGCACCAGTGATTTGAAAACTGATTTTAGGCAGGCTCAAAACGTCTGATTGTACTTCCCAGCGAAGACCCAAAACTTTCAGAGTGCTTTGACGTGCACGGTATTTGTCCGGTATTTTCTCCATAAACTCCATGGAATTGGAGCTGCACTCTCTGAGATTCATCGAAGCGTCTTTAAAAATTTTCTTTGCTTTGAAATAGAAATCTACGGCCTCTGAAATAGAATTTCGCCCACAAATCACATCGTCCACGTAAATTCCACGCAAAATATCGTCAGCAATAAGCAAATTTGCTGTGTTTAAGTGGTGGGCAATTGTAGCTGAAAGCAGAAATGTTCTGGACACAACCCCAAAGGGTACTCGGCAAAAGCGAAGGACTTGCAAATTTTCAGTTGTCGGGGATTTTTGGGGATCGCTTAACCATATAAATCTTGTTACATCGCGATCCGGAGCCTGCAAGCCAACTTGTAAAAAAGCTTTTTCTATATCACTTATTACTGCTATTTTACACATACGAAACCGAAGTAAAAGACCGCACAGGTCATTGAGATTGAAGCGATGCTAAACAGTCGTCCAATTGTATACGTTGCTGGGAATGTCGCGTATAATGTCGCGAACTAAGTTTTTAGCAAAGTTTTTTGTACGTATTACTTAGATGTGAACTCTAACTTATGCTCATTAGTTATTGTAACTACTACGAGTCGGACTGTTCGAAAGCTATACGGAATTTTTGTTGTAATAGCCATTTTGAGGCAATAACTGTTCGGTTCTGCTAAATAAAATATATAATTTGTTTGGTTTCGGCACATGTGGTACGGTACGGCGCGACGGAGCGTGTAGTATGGTTGTGATCGAGAAACTTTGTCAAAATGGGCCGCACTTGTTAGTTCCCTCGCTTGAACTTCTTCTTGTATAAGTTGTTGAAGAGTAGATAGTTTCCAATCTGAACTGCCGTTTTTGCGAATTAGGTTGAGCCGAACCTCTCGTGGCAGCTTGCTCAGAATAACAGGGACAAACACCAGGTCAAATTTTTCTTCATTAACACCCAGAGCTTCGAGGCAACGAATGTGATGCTCGCACTCGTCGTATAAACAACGAAGTTTTGCAGTGTCCTCTGTTGCCTCTGGTAACGAAATCAACTTTTCTACTTGAACGTGGATAACCATTTGTTGTCTACCGAACCGAGTCTTGAGTGTATCTATAGCTACTTTATAGTTCACATTGGTGACTGAAAGTCCTTCAATTGACCGCTTTGCGTCCCCAGAAAAGAGTCCCGACAGGTAGTTAAATTTATCAGTGTCACTTAGTCTGTCATTTGAATTGATTGAGGATTCAAACGCGTCCCAAAAACTTCGCCATTTTAAGAGATCGCCCGCGTAAATAGGAATCTGTAGTTTAGGTAAGTTTGGAAGCGACGTCCGTCCTTGCTCGACTGTATGAGCACTGTTTACATTGTCACCAGCAGTTGTCTGGTTAACGTGCAAGCTGAGAGAGGTAAGCTGCGACTCAAGTCCTCCCACAGCATCGTATAAATTCGCTTGAAAGTCCACCGCCTTTTCCGTTTCTTGTGGTAAATCATCTGAATTACAGAGAATGCAAATTTGGGCATTAAATTTGTCAATGTCTATTTTGACCAATTCCAATTGTCGTTTAAGACCAGAAATACGAGAAGCATCCGCAAGCAAACCTTTATTGCATTCATCCACCGCCGAACAAATATACCGTGTTGCTAGCAAACGCCTCGCACCACGTTGCCTAATTAAGGCTTGTAGCTCATTACTAGCCATAATTAGATTCAAATTAATCCGAAAGTACAAAAATCAAAGGTCCAATCGATAGTTTCAATGTTTCCCGGGTTTCGGCACCATGTGCCGAAACAAAACCAATTATATATTTTATTTAGCAGAACCGAACAGTTATTGCCTCAAAATGGCTATTACAACAAAAATTCCGTACAACTTTCGAATAGTCCGACTCGTAGTACTTACAATAACTAATGAGCATAAGTTAGAGTTCAAATCTAAGTAATACGTACAAGAAACTTTGCTAAAAGCTGTTCGCGACATTATACGCGACAACGGCTATGTTGCAATACCACTATGTTTAGGGTCTTGGACATAACGTTTATGAGTCTTCTCTAAGGCTAATATAAATATACCTATGAAATCAACATCCGTTATTTTTCATTAACATTAAGTAACTTTAACAATAAAATAGAAAAATTTTGAAAAATATTTTAAGCATAAGTTGTTTACTTTTTGATTTATGATAAAAATTACGATCAAAACTTTTTTATTTCAGAATTATCTGGATACCCTGATCTGAGCTCTGGGAGATATAACAGCTAGTAATTTTTAACAATTAACGACATTTAACAACTCAAAGCAAGGGGTGTCATTGTTTGTAGTTGGCTTACAAATTACAAATGCAAATACAGATGTTACATGTTGCTTGTCGTGTTTGCTCGAATCCCGTTTTTTTGCAACAAGAAGAACCTTGCTCAGAGAAGGCAATAACATTCCATTGTTTTTGTTATATATGCTATTGATGCAAAACTTTGTAAATTTTTTTAATTATCTGCAATCATAATTCAATGTTATTTTTATTTTGAGCTCTATATAATCAGCTAACTTTTCTCTTTTCTTCATTCCATCACTTGTGTCTGATTTTCTCTAGCATTAGCTACGGGTAAGTCAGAGTTTACTAAAATACATAGAATGTAGATGTTTTATAAAACCTAGACTGAAAATTATTTTACAATTTTATTAAATATTTCAAACACATTTCAGATGTGGAAAGGCGTGACCCTTGATAGGTAGCAAAATGTTGATAATTTACCAACTTTCATTCAGGAGTAAAAATGTACTGTACTGTCTGTTTTATACTGTACAGTAAAAAAACTGCTTTAACCAAACATTTTTAAAGTACTAACTAGTTTAAGCTTTATCTATATAAAGTATTTGTGAATTATTGGGTGAAACATTACTAAAATAAATTTTGTAATGCAAGTGAGAAGTGTTCAATCTTTGGTGCAAATTTTAATCAAAGAGCACATAAACTTTAGTAATTTAATAAATAGCCCGAACTCGGAGCATCCAAGTCACATATTTGTTTTTTTTAATTTCACAGTAAAAATGAGACTGTAAAAGTCTAAACTCTTAAACGGAAAAAAAGCCGTAAATAATAAGCAAAAATTTATTAAAAAAGAAATGCAATATGTGAGTTAAGCTTTGTTTTTAAAAAACAAACATAAATTTACTTTTGTTTTATCGGTTGATTTTAGTTTATCAAAACTGGTTAGTTGGTTATTTGGTGCTTAAAATATGTTTTTCTTTCAAACAATGTATTAAATTTATACTTTTAACTTATAAATAATTTTAACTTTGATGCATGAAAAATTTTAAAGTTGTACTGAAAATGGATTGGATGTATTGAAAATGGATAATCGGCCGGATATGAAGCGCCGGTGACAACGGCTGCTGGAACGGAAAGCAATGAACATACGCGTTCGCTTCCTGCAGAAAACATACCAGTCCGTCTCTGACTCTGAGGTAGACGTGGCAAATTTGTTACGAATTGGGCCAAATGTGTGGCTTGGTGTCGAAGTTGATGAAAGGTAGAAAAGAAAGAGAAACGAAATATTTAAAGACAAAAGAAGCAGTTTGAACGATATTTCAAAAATAATTGATTTTCAAAGTGTTATATTTTTAATTATAATGTATTAAATTTGTATATGAAATAAATATTAGAGCTGGTACTTTGGGGTCTGTTTGGAAATACAACCCCTCATTTTTCAAAAGTATGAGGGTTTGTAGTCCCAAACAAAGGTCAATTACTACTCGCGCTTCAATTTGTTTCGCTGCTGCATAGCATTTGTATGCTGATATAACACTACACACAAACTTATGCAATTGCATTTTTACTGAACTTAATTTTTTACGCGGCGACCTCAGCCACCGCGTATATAGTATATTGCTGTTTCTAGAATTGCATGCAGTTCTATTGTAAAACTGCCGGTAAGTTACAAAAAACACGGTTTGCGTGTGTATGTGTCAGATTGTGCACGTAACTACATACGTATTTGGCGACATACTACTAATTGCAGTGCCGTTTTTGAAAAAAATTGTCAAATCCTACATGTAAAACTTTAGCAAAAGGAAAGTAATTCATCGAACTGTGATTAAACTTGTTGCGACTATGTTTCATTATTATTTATCAGCGCGTTCAGTGCGCGGAAATGTCGGACTTCAGATTCGTTGCCAAGCATGAATGATACGGTTATGGATGGAGAGTGGTCATATTTAGGTACGAAAGTAAGCGCCAACAATTTTAGTGCCGGGTTCTTCATTTGCAGACTCTTATCATTCAGCACTTATTCAGCACTCCAAGCACGCCGAAGCGAAAAGTATCCTAAGTTAATTTAGCCCTACTCCCGAAGCGTCCTCGTTATACACACGTGGCGACCACGAGGCTGCCACAAAAAATCTGTTTAGAACTTACACAAACGAATTGATTTTTGCGTATAGTTTTACAACTACAACACTCAGCAGTTGGACTCAAATCATCACCTTTGACGCAACGAGGACATTGTTCTAATTCAGGACAGGGCCATTCTGGTGGCATACATCTGTAACCCTCTCGACACGGATTCGGTTCACAGTGCATTTCGTTTTTAGCTTTCCAATATCCTGAAATGAGTTAAATCATTCTAATAACAATTGTTCACCTTTCAAAATATATTGAATTTCTGAATAAAACTAGCCAAATACAATAGTATTTTTCTAATGAACTTTATTTGATAAACAATCAGTGCGAAACAGGACGCAAAATACCTATAATACTTTAAATGAACATTTGAAAAAAATTTTTGTTGTTTGTTTGAAAAAATTTGTGTTAAAAAAAACGTTGTGTTTCACGGAACAGTAGTTTGCTAAATAGTAATAAGTTGAAAGAAAATGAACTTGAGTACCTTTCAATCACATTTAAGAGCCAATTTGCACCCAAATGTATGTGACAACTAAAGGTTTCTAAGAAATTCGCAGATAACATACCTACTAGCGGTAAGTTGTGCCGTTACACTATGTACGGTTTATCAATTTTTTTGGGACAAAAGGACCGCCTAAATTACTGAATATTTTTGTTGTTTGAATACAGCGTGTAAATACACTGTGTAAATCTAGTTATGCGTTTTTTACACAAAAATTACCGTGGTTTACCGGCGGCTTCAGAACCGGTTGTATAGCCAACCGCAAAAAATATCGCAACAAAAAGAAGCGTTGCCATTATAGAAAGCAACACTGTGTTTGTATGTTTAATGGCAGAGGTTGAAATGAACATCAAAAATACTAACACGTTATTTAAATGAAAAATAACATGCACAATTTCACCAATTGTGAAAAATATTTTTTTAAAACTTTATTATTTCACAGTTTCTTTTGCTTATTTTAGTAGTGTATTTACATATTCATTGATACAGTTACATTGTATTCAAATGAACAATGAAAAATGATTAAGCGTATAACTTGTAATTGCTTTAAAATAGTATCAGACACTTGTGACATTGTTACTTAGTCAGCAGGTATGTATGTATTTGCGGGCTTTCATGTATAATTCAGAAACTATAAAGCATAAAATACTAGTTTAACGAATTACAGTTTGTTTAGTTTGATTAAAGGCCATTGTGAAAGCGTACATCTGTAACCCTTTATTTTTGTATCTTTCTAAGAATTTCACGTTTATGCACTTGACACAGGGGAGCAATTGTGTTTAATTTGAAAAAGGTCTCGTAATAATTGAAAACTATTGTATAAATGACTTAGAACTGGGCAGACACTAATAAAAGGTGAAACAACGAAATGCAGATAGGCAACATGTCCAAACTCCAAAACTACCTAACTCTCTGAATGGGCAAAGCCAACGTTCACTAGCTAAGTGCGCATTCGATTTACTTTATAATTTTCAACTTACTTATGGCTCTTGCAGCAATTTAAGCTTTTGCTTTTGCTTCAATTGCAATAAACAAAACGTTGCACCTCGATTCTTAAACTTTTATTGTCGTTGTGCTCAACGTTAGGTTTTTTATTCCTTTGGCGTCTTCATTACCTTACTGTACTGTACTGTACATTTTCTAGCACAATAATAGTTATGATTATAAAGAAACATCGTTTTTTGTTATCAGGTAATTGACAGCATTGCCAAAATTTCTTTATTCAAATTCAGTCTATAAAAACTGTTTAACCGCCGAACCGGTTTGATAAAAACGGGTTTTCTTATACTGACATTTTCGAGCTTGAAGATCCACTTCGATGAATGTAAACTGATAGTATGGTGTCATTTAATTATCAAATAATCAAACCGTCATACCGAGCTTTAATGTTAGCGTAGAAACATAAAACTGTTGCCATTCAACTAAGAACAGTAAGCGCTTTTGAATGATTTTGAATTACCCTCACGTTTAAACGTTTAAATATTAAGTTCTATATGACGCAAGCTTAACATCAAGTTACAGGGCCATTTCACCAAACAATTGAAAGCTCTATAAATTTGATTATAAGTGATGCTAATCTTATTGTAGTATCTATATGCTATCGATAGATATGGCACCTTATACATTTACTTAAGGTGGTAGTGTCTCCAAAGCAGTTTTGCTCATAGGCTGCAAAATGAGAACTTTTTGCTTTGAAACTGTACGTTCACTGAGAAACTAGTGAAATGCCATATGGTGTCAAATAAATACTGCCAGACACTAGACTACCAATATCTACTAATATTTTTAGCCAATCACCATTTGTTAGCCAGGCATCACACAATAGAGACATAAAAGTTCAAAAAATCAAGCCAGATATCAGATTGGCCAGCTTGTGAAGTACATGTAATGTTTTGACGCACAATTTTGTGCCACAACTAAGAAAAATGAAAAATGAAGGTTCATTTTTCTTTTGATTTCAAAATAAGTGTCTAAATTTTTCAGAATTTATCATTATTGCTGTGAGTACTTTACAGGTTACGCACAGTTTCACAGTTCCAACAGCCATTACTCCACAACCACTCAAGCAATATGCACTAAATTTTGTGTGCATAAACTAGAGTCTATGTGCATTTACTTTGTGTAAAGAATCTAAACAAAAAGTTTTTTAATTGTGACGAAATTATCGAATGTGAACAGGTTTTCAAAACGTCATTTTTCCGACTTTGGGACTTCACTGCTAACTGTATGCTGCATCAATCTTTCTGAAACTTGGCAAAAATATTTGCTTTGAAACATATTTTTAGAATATATAAAGAACAATGATTTATCTTTCATTGAAAAAGTTTTATACTCGCGCAAAATCGACTGCTTTCGCGACACTACCCCCTTAAGGGGCTGACTATATTGATCACACCATGTGTAATCAAATCTCAACGTTTTGCAGCAAATCTAACATTTTTAAAACATAAAACTAAATTATGGCACCACATGAAATGGTGGAACAAGTTAAAACTAGACGTATTAGACTTGTTATAAGGCGAATTAAAACAATGTTTAGCAATGCAGAATACTATTTACTAAGGTAATTCCATTTGGTTCTTCGATTTAAGTTTTTGCAGCCAGCTTCTTTTCAGTACAGGAATTTTCCAAATAGGTGCGGTATCGCCAAAGCACTGATACTCTAAAAACCAAATTCAACAAAATTGATGTGAGCAGCGAAATGGAGCTAGCATTTAAAGTGTTTAGCTATTCCTACTAATTTTCCGTAGTTTTTGTCATTTTTATTACCAGTAGAATTGGTTTAAATATTCGTTACAAATTGTGTAAAACATTTATTTTACATCACTTGTTCCACGCTACAAAAAACTGCTGATTGGATTCTGGAAATGGCGGAATTTTGACCAAAAATGTTGAACTCTGAGACAAAACAAGTGTGAGAACACATTTCAGCCATGAAGAATACATGCAGTAGCTGCTAAAGTCACGCTTTTTGCTTTCTATTGGTGCTCAAGAGTTTTGGTCGGACCTCATCCAACCCTTCGAACCAGGGCCCCATTGCACCTTTCAATTATCAACTATGTATCAGTTGTGTAAATTTTTCCAGTGTAGCGTTGCACGGGGTTCATCAGTAGCTTACTGATGGTTCAATGCATTTTATATAAGACTAATAACAATAATTATCAGTTATCAGCAAATTTTGCGCAACGCGTTTTTGTTTTACTGAAATTTACTGATAACTGATAATTTATCAGTTTTGTGCAACATACCCCAACTGTCTCGTATTTTTCATGATACCTAGTTCACCTCACCAAGTATGTAGACTACGTTGCGAAAACAATTTCCAATTAGTTACTGGTAACAAACTTTCGTTACCAAAAAGGACTAAAGTTTGTCTAAAAGACCCCAGGTTTGTCTTGAAAAACGTGGAACATACATAACTACCGTTAAAACGTACCTTTTACACATTTCCCATTAATATTCATGTAGTTTCGGTCGCACCGGCAGCGCTTTTCGTCCGGAGCGTCACAGGTACAATTGGGAATTTTGTACGGTTCAGAAGGACAAAACCATTCGCACTGTCCGCACGTTTCGTAGCTTACATTAGGGTCTCGACATTTGCACGTTCTGTAGCTTTGGTTTGGTTCAGCACAATGAGGGTCAGGTTCTGGTGCTGCAACAACAATACAAAATACAAAAACAAAAATTAAATTATTAGCTAATAATTGTGTCGCATACATACATATATGCAAAAGTACATTACAGTGTCTCACTCTATCTACTACTTAGCACGTAGGCAAATGCTCTCGACAAAATCTGCCTATTTTAGTATGTTTGAAATAAGTCTTAAAAAAGTCTTAAGCATATGTGTACGGCCAATCAGAAGTAAACTAATGTGTACGTGCTCCAATCAGCACTCAGATGTATCATATGAGTCAGGTACCATTATGAACTTTTGTAATAAAGTTATATGAAACAATTTGAGTGCCACTGCTTACTTGTGCTTTTTACAATTACAAGACTTGTAGAACGGTTTTGTCCCATTCCTGCGCCGGTCAAGTTTTTCAATCGATTTCGTTTCTTATTCCTGCGCTAGTACCATTACTGCGCTATGTCGCCCATTCCGGGGCTAGGTGGTCCAATTCTGCACCAGTTGGATAATTGTAGCAATAAATTGCAAGGGTAAACGAATTATGTAAACAAAAGGCCGATAAACGTAAACTGAACTGTGACCTCAAGGGCGTACTTTCATTCGCTCAACTTTCATTTACTCGACAAAAATTGAATAAATTTCCTAGACAGCCAAGGTTTACATTAGTTTGCGATTGCTTGACTTTCGCATGATCGCCAGCCTTTCAATTGGCCCCCTATTGTCTGTTTTTATTATCCTAGTGTCTTCGAATGTTCGACAAATTTTAGTGACAGTACTCCATTCCCCAGGTTAATTGCAAAACTTGACAACTCTTTTGTAAGGGGGTTCAACACAAACAATAGGGGTTCAATTAAACGGCTGACGATCATGCGAAAATCGAGCAGTCGCAAGCTAATGTAAACATTGACTGTTTCGGAAATTTATTTAATTTTTGTCCAGCAAATGAAAGTCGAGCGAATGAATGCTCCACCACCTCAAGTTAAATATCGAGTACAGGGGCCGTATTCTCAGAATTACCTGCAGGTAAAGTTAGGCTAACTTTACCCACAGGTAAGGTGAAGGTAAAGTTAATTCTGTGGGTAAAGGTAAAGTTAAAATTGAAAACAGGGTTAAACGTCGACGGTTGAGGTTGAAAATTTGCACAATACATTAACTTTAGCTGCGAAACAAGATAAAGCACTTTTCAGGACCGAATCTTAAGGGTAACCTTAGCTATCACATTGGCTTTAAGTATTGTTTGAGAATACGACTTTACCTTCACTTTACCTGTGGGTAAAGTTAGCCCAACTTTACCTGCAGGTAATTTTGAGAATACGGCCCCAGGTGTCAAACTCAAAACTCAAAACAATAAGACCGACCTACCAAATACCTACGTAATTGGGGTCACAGGTCAAAATTTAGTAAGAGTAGAGTACCCCACCCATTGAGCGACTATATAAAACGTATAGTAAGGTTTAGTCAAAATATCAGTTTGTGATGGAACACGGGGGGACATTATAGAAAAACGCTGTCTAAAAGTGCAGTGGCAGCATGCTGATTGTGCTGCGTTAAAAAGGCAAAACTCTTCTTTGGATTACGTTCAGCATTTGCTTGGTTAATACTGTAAAGTTAATGTTTGATAAGTATGGGTTATAGCACTGGTTGGCGTGCTATAAGTGATTTATACGCATGTTTCTGTGAAACTCCGAGTGCACCTGCACGAGGGTTTCACACATGCGTATCAATTACTTTTAGCACAACCACTAGTGCTACCTATAAGTGAATTGTAAATCGATTCGAGTGTAGCTGCAGTATAAGTAGACTGCACGCTTTTGCGTGCAGTATAAGTGTAAGTTATAGCACGATGTAGCGTGCACTCAACGATTTATACGCACTGACGTGAAGCGCCAAGTGCATGAACGAGTGCGCGCAGCGCACGAGCGTATGCATGCGGGCTTCACGTGCCAGTGCGAATAGTTACTGAGTGCGTACTTCTTATAATATGCCTGTCTTGAAATATACAGTGCAATAAGTCAATAACTAAGATGCACGCCTACATCAGGGCAATAACTAATGCACACTGTGAATCTAGCAGCGTGCACTTAGCTATTGGCGTTAGTTCTTGCACTGTTTTTTCAAGACAGGTAAAGTCGGGCTATTTCACTTTACTGCAACACTGAATCGACTTACAAATAATATTACTTTCATTTTGTTACAGACTTACAGTCCCTTGATTACTTTGGGCCTAGGTATTCCTTTACCGGATTAAAGGGCTAATTATAATCTGACTAAACGGTTCAAAATTAAACTTGGAAATGCCATTCCAAAACCTCCGAATTAAACGGACTTAACTTTTAGCGAGCTGCTTTTTTAGTCGGACTGATCGGACTTAAGGTGGTAGTTTCGTGCATGCAGCTTTTTTTTTGATGAGCTTTTACTAGGTTGTTTTAGAAGCTATTTACAAGCAATTTTTTGCATTTTACAGACCAATAATTGTATCGTAAGCACATGTATTTGTTTTGATAACAATTTTGACAATTTGTCCAAAATAAGCTGTGAAATATCTCAAATTCTGCATTTTTTCAAGTTTTTGCGTTATTTTTTTATTTTGAAAAAATATGACTTGATGAAGTTTAATTCCAATTTAGTCTAAATTCGCTAGTAGGTGTCTTAATACATGCGTAGTTTCATTTGGATACGCTATCACGTTGCTTCAGTACGGTAAATTTAAGCCTCAAAATATAACTTTTTTGAATTTCGTAAAATTTTATGACTTGAGAAAACGAAAACTGTTATGCCTATCAATAATTGCAAAAAAAGGAATCTAGACATTTTAGTTTTGTTCATTTTGGTTAAATATTATGAATAATAGACTGCACACATAGTAAATGACGTATCTTTGAGTAAAATGAACTCGTATGCGTTGCCATGGCAACCATGGCAATAAATTCCATCACCATAGTCGAAAGGGACCTAGTGTCTTGTCTTTCAATATGACCGCTATTACATTCATACGACAATACGGAAAGTGTACGTAAAACCAAAAAGAGTACCTTTAACTGCACTAATCCTCACATTGTTGCGGCGCACTTGAGTCAAGTTATAAACATAAGCCTGAGACACATAAGTATAGTCCACCTGCCGTTGGTCCTTAAGTTCCCGCTCACAGCACTTGCTTTTTAAATACATTCATATTTAACTGAAGACAAACCGTTAGTTGCCGTGAAGGCCAGTTTCTCTACGGGTGTTTTGTTTGCGACGTCCATTCAAGATGTATAATTTCATTTGATTGGCTCCGAGGCTGAAGCTCCACCCCGCGGGAGGGTCGAAAAAACGCTGCGCAGGTCGAAAAAATTT
>JASANF010000419.1:0-26650 GCA_030248245.1 Trissonchulus sp. WLG1_4
GGAAGAGTGTCATACTCTTCCCATTATGTACTCTTGCTGTTATTTTTATAATACTATCTAACTATGTAAATTAATAAAATATCACAACAACTAATTTATTAAAAATTGTACATATGTATATATATACCAAGTTAACAATCAATCAATGTTCCAGTTTTAGCAACAAACTTTATTAAAATCTAATACACAACTCCTAAATTCACCGGTATAATTAAAAATGAATTTTTGAACGCCGGACACGGCTATGTAAATTCAAGTACTCTGGTTCCCAACAATTAGATTAACGATGTCAATAAATAAACAAATACAGACATCTTTAGGTATCAGTAGTCACTTACTATATATAAGTAAAATCATGTAGTTATCGATTTATTTTATGAAGAAAATTCAGGTAAAATATCCAAGTCTTGGTTTAGAGGTACGTGTCCACAAAATTTGCCTAGCATACCTATCGCATTTATCATCTATCATCAAGTACACGCGCCTTAGAGTTATCTTTTACCAATTTGCAAAAAATAAAGTGAGCAACCATTTTTGTCAGACTTCAGTATAAAACTGAATTCGAAAAAAAGGCATTCAGATTCAGAAATGTGAATATATTATATTACTGTCTTGTAAGTTTTCGAAGTAAATTCAATTCATAAATAATTTTTTCCGAAAGGGTCTACGCATACTCCCGCCGATTTTATGGATAACAGGTTAGGTTAACAACACCATATTTTACTTCAATAGATGGTCAGTCTTTTTCTTCTGTACCGTTTATATGTGTCCCAATTGTTTGCGTTATCCAGTACAGCAAGCCAGGGCACAGCGGCTCGTTTCGAATGCAGTAGCGAGCTGCGTTTGGCAAGGCGTACACGACGGGTTTTGCTCCAGAGTACAATTGGGGTAATCTGTGAAGTCGCGCCAACTCTGAATGGCAGAGCGTGGGAATTGTCTACATTAGGGTTGTTTTTGGAGCAACAAGTCGAAATCAGCACAGCAAGGACGACAACTATTCGTTGCAGTATCATCGTGTGTTGCAAGAAACTAGTATCATATCAAATTGCAGTCAAATATGGGTGTGAGCGTTCCACTTTAGGATCAACTTAAATATTACCTTGTCGACAGGTTATTAAAAATACACTTCTAATTTACCAGCGTAGGCAACTACCACCACTAGATGTCAGTCTAATGCATGACCATTCCAGCTGTATTACCATTACCAAGGCTCCCTCAACTGAATCAATAAACTTTGTGACACTGACCTCAATTAGCCTGACTGCACAGTACCAATTAATATGCTTTTCTGTCATTATCATTAGGCTAATGCTGTTACCTGTGCTCACAAACTGGAACATGTATATACAGAAAAGTGAAGATCAACTCAACTACCTGTGCACGTATTACTGTACAAACCTTCTAAGTACGTAAATATTACTAGCCCCCCGCTGAGCCCTCCGGCGAAAGGGCTGGGAATTTGCCCCCCTGCGAGACTTTCTTCCTGCTCTCTCTTCTGCTGCTCGCAGTCGTTTTTCATCGTCTGAATCGGAGGCCAAGTCGTCTGAAACATACTCGTCAACTGTAGCTCAGCCAAACGGACTGCGATCTGCGATACGCACAAGCTTGTTGCGCGAGTAAAGCTCTCGCTTGACGGCGGTGAGTACTTCGTCTGCTTTCCCCCCGTCCCCCAGTCGTAAGTACCTCTGGGCTTTGGAAATTTTTTCTCGGACATCGTGATTAATGTTGTACTGGATTTTGTTGCCTCGGTATTAGAATTCTTCGGGATGGTCTTGCAGCCGCGGGCGCTTCCGTGAGTGCCCCGCAGTTGTGCTGACTGACCGGAGAAGGAGGGCGGAGCAATGGCCTGATCTGGGCTGCAACGGATGCCCCAACTGCATCGGCAAATAAGCGAGGGTCGAGCATCTCAGGTTGCATTTGCGAGCGGCTGCGGCTGTCATGATCATCAGCGTCTATCCGTATGACCCGTGTCATCGCCATCTCCATCCGCGGGCATGCTGGAACGAAAAAGTCACAGACAGAAACACCAGTTTTTTTAATGTGTTAGGCACAGAAGTTTGGCTATAACCTTTTTTGTTTATATGTGGGCCTACAATAGAGAGACAAGTTCGTACGGAGCGGACTACCCCATGTATAAGGAAGTTCGTGACAGTATGTATGTACACGAGTTACTGTGATTTGCTGAGTTAAGAAGAACCAAGAGGCTTATTTGCATTTTAATATCGCCCAATTGTATTACGGTAATTGAGGTTAGCTCTTACCTTTTAGATTTTGGGATCTTCTTGTGTTTTGACTTTGAGGTCTTGGCTGAGCAAAATTGGGGAGTGGTGGAGGCACCTGTCGAAGTGCAAGGACCACGCCAATTGCTCCAAAAAATCACGCAGGACAGGTGCAGGAGTATGTATGCACAGACAAATCGCATCAGAGGTGAAAAACACGTCTAAACAGTAGGACTAGGAATGCCTAGGTGGCTGACTTTCTCGTCTACATCTTGCTGTAGCCTTCATTTGCATAATCTAATTTGCATACCCGTTATTACGCTCTCGCTGTGGGTGTGACTACGATTGTACCAATCACTTATTGAGGAGGCATCGAAGTTTAAGTGTACATTATCGTACTTTTGTAACAGAAATCAGTCAACAAGTTGTCGATATGCTAAATATAGGTATACTATAGTACCATACCAAAAGTATAATTGTAGGTACTGATTCCATTTCCTGCCTAATGTTTCAACTCTACGGCCAATACTCCCAGTAGGGTTAAGTTTTTGTTTTTTAGTGTGCGTGTTTTTGAGCTAGATCTGTAGACAAAATATAGTACATGCTTATGTAGTGCTGGCAAAATCTAAAGTCAACGTCTTAAGACACCATTTGGATACTGTAAGTTCAAATTTTAACTACAAATCCAATGTCATCTTTTACACCTGTAACTACAGAAATATCGAACTACAAAAATAAAAACACGAGCTAGGGATTGTGCTGAAATACGGCCATTGGAACCATAACGTCAGTCAAAAATGGCACGCTATAAAATACGATGCCAAAACCACCATTGAAGTCATGGTTTAGAATCGAATTTTTAGTTCTGCCAAGCAGGTGTCACTACTGGTCAAGATCATTTGTA
Organism: Trissonchulus sp. WLG1_4; assembly: GCA_030248245.1. Taxonomy (NCBI): domain Eukaryota; kingdom Metazoa; phylum Nematoda; class Enoplea; order Enoplida; family Ironidae; genus Trissonchulus; species Trissonchulus sp. WLG1_4. Next base: position 3,124 of record JASANF010000419.1, read on the forward strand.
AAATGAAACCAACGTGACATACTCATTTTACATTGTGTCAAGATAAGGCAACAAGTGATTTTTAACAAATTCCATCAAGACTGATTCAATGCTGGACTGATACTAACAAAGACTGCATATGGGATTTTATGTGTACAACTTTTAAATAAACGAACAAACATAATAGTGTCTCACTCTTTTTATCAAAGTGAGACACTATTCTGTGCTCTTGATAATATGAATCTCATAAAAACGGCCGGCATAAACGGCACAATCAAGAGGAAGTTATGTTGCGTGCAGGGCGTGGTGAACTACATACGAACCGTGAAAAATTTGTACCGAAAATGCTAAGAAATTTGCTGGTTGTATGATCAATATTTTGCAAGTTATGTACAAGTGAAAATTAACCAATCGTTGAAATATTTAAAACTGTCTGATTTTTATTTAAACCAAAAAAGCAATAACAACTGATGCCCAGCCTTATCTCACACTTGTGCCAATTCCTGGAATGAAAACATAAAATTTCATTGCTTAATAACTAAAAGATGAGAAACATTAAAAATAGCTAGAGTTGCTTTAGAAATACTTTACAGTATTAAATTATGTCTAACTTGATAGAGATACCATAAGCTCTTGGCTAACTCAATTTTAATTGTTTATCCGTCTTAGGAAAGGAATGACAGTAGCTAATAAGCCTTTGCGTATACATATACACATGAAACTGTTACCTTATATAAAATAATAATTTAACATATATTACGACGCCCTTGTGAGGAGGTATACACAAAATCGAACTTAATTGGATGTCAACTCAACTGAATTAACACTTACATAACAACAGAAATACCAAACCTTGCTAAAAATACCGCAAAAGAGTTGCATGCTATGCCTCATGGCAATGGCGGGTAGTAACAAAAACATTATGCCTAGTCGGAAAAAACTAGGTATGTAAAATGGACAAAAATTAATCAATCGCGAATACAAATCAATAACACTTAAACAGGTCATAAAAAAGTTATAAACAGGAATCCTGAAAAATTGACCAACACACGAACATTGCAGGCGGCTTGCAATCAGACATAGCTACCAAGAGTACATAATAGTGTCTCACTCTTTATAGAAGAGTGAGATTCTATAAAGAGTGAGACACTATTATGTACTCTTGTAGCTACTGCAAGATGATCAATGCTTGTCTGTAAAGACCCATAAAGAATAGGTTACGAGAGTTACAATTAGTTACAAGCTACATTTTTGTCAGCTGTTTGTTGACACAACCACTACGCTACTTTTTGCAACCGAACTGAACTCAAATCAAACTGTGCTGTGTCCATTTAAAAAATTGGCACGTATAGTCAAATATTATTTTAGAAGTTGAAGTTTTGGAAATTAGAAGCTTCGAGCAGAACGTTAAAGACCAGTAGAACAAGAATACAAAAAAGTCTGGCATATCAAGCAGGTGATGATAAAACAAAGGCACCGCTAATGAAGTAAAAAAAATTTTCATTGCCCCATCTTGCCAGCACGGTTTCCTTAAAATTGGTCTACACCAGGAATAATTTTATGTATATTTAAACAGTTCTAATTAAGTAGCGGCGCTCCACAATGCCTCACACCGTTCGGATTTAATCATAGTAGCTAAATGGTCACATATGCCTTTTATTAGGCCCCTCTTGCGCAAACACTAATAAGTTAATTAAACCTATTTTGCCGGACTAATTACTGCCTAGGAGAAAAGTCCTTCCTTTATACGACGTCCAGTGCACTTTAAATGCAAATTTTGTCCAACGAAAAAAACCTTTTTACATTTATATGAGCTTACAAATCAAGACGTCTTAAAAACTTGGATGATAACACAGTAAATAGGTTTAATCACGGCTAAGTACCATGATAAATTATGCTGACGTTGAGACCGCATCCGCAGTAATAAAACCAAAACACTCCAAGCATCGAAGAAAAGTTTCCTAAGCGACACATTTTTAACAGAAATTTTATTGGTAGTGATTCTAGCAGTACCGAAGAAAAATACTGAGCAAAAGAAAGAATATAGCGGCTACGGCTACGGCATGTGAAACATCGGGACGTTAATACAGTTTTACAGGGATTTTAAAACAGTACAAAAGACAACTTATTTAAATAACACAAAATGTTGAGGTGAACCCACCTTGGTAGCTCATTTCTAACTAAAAAATAATGTTGGCCATTTTTCGATAGTAGGTATTACAAAATTAGAAGTTTTCTATTTCTATTTAAAACTTTTAACTGCGTCAGAACAAGATTTGCATTAGATCTAAAACAGAGAGCTTCCGTTCCAAAAAGTGACCATAATAGAGATCGGTGTGAGCCGGTGGCGTGACCGGGCTGCCAGTTGAAACTTCAGATTCAGACTTGGACCAATCAAATTTATGCTATTTAAATCAATTACCTACCTACATACATATCTTACCCACTCTTTTCAAATATCTTTCTGCCTTCGACTACGTAATTTTTGTTCCTTCTAGAGAAGGAACCATTGTTTTGAAATCAACTCTGCATAGTGTAAAAGTAGCAGCCACATGTTGTCCAGCGTATATGATTAACACGTAAAGTCAGTATGGGAACCGACTGCTCTTTTTTTTGAAAACCGGTGTTTCTTTACTATTTTTAATGAAATAATGGTCAACGACATTTTTGCCTAAGCATTGAATTGTCATTTTACTAAAATTTTGTGATTTAAAAAACTTTCGTATGCACATGCTAATCACGTGATCGTCTAGTCTGGTGTCTGGCTTCTACTTTCCTTCTACGTAGTCATAGCTGAACATCGTTAAATATCGAACTGGTGTGGTCGAGTGGTCAAAAGCGCTAGTCCAGAATTTGTTGATGTGTACTTCGAGAGATCGACCCTCATATGATGAATTTTTGCAAAATATTTACGCCGCTTTTGTCAGCAAAAACTGTTTTGATATGAGATTTTTTTGTCAAGGAAAGCGATAGCGTCGTCGAGTTGGCAAGTAGTTGCAATTATGGCATGTGTTTTCGACATGAGCATTGAAACAGAACAGAACAACTGTACACAGGTACTTGTGCGAAGCTGAATTCTCCTAGGTAAAATAAGCAGAATTTTTACTCAGCGAAGGAACCTTGCCCCCTTTTGGGGCCTGCTTGTTATGTGTGTTGATTGCGGCTGTGTAATTATCAACTCATTTGCTATGTGTGGCAGTAGGACTAAAAATTGGCGGCCAAATGCGAAGACCTACAATTCTAATAACAACAGTTCAAAAATCTTGTCACTATAATAGACTAGTCAAGTTGCATAGCCCCAGATACGGTAGTTCATCATGTGGTGACTTCCATGATCCTCTGGGCACGAAAGCATTCATCTGAATTCTGGACAAACGATTTCTGACTAAAAGTGCCATTTTGGCAGAGCATATTTCACATTATTGACCCGTTTTCATCTCTGGTGTCAAGTATAATTTTTTTCGGAAACAATTGCTTTATAGTTGAGACAAATGACGCTAATGACGCTCTGTAGTTGAGAACGGGACATCAATAGTTAATACAACTATATACGTGCAATTTTTACCATTTCAGCTCTAACTTCAGCTAACGGACGATCCACTAGGCCATGGCGGGCCATCCAGCCCGCTGCGCTATGCTCGGACGGGCAAACGGCGCCATCACATCACAACTATATAATATATAACTAAATGTAAAAGTTCATAATGGACCCGCAGAATGAAATTCTTAGTAGTGATAAAACTTGAAGCTAGTTTTTAAATAAAAAAACGTGGTAATTAATTATTCAAAATAATAAGACAAATTACTGACAAAGTTCTAAATGCAAAACAACAGAGCTTTCATTAATTCTAAGATTGACCTGACTGACAATTTTCATTCATAAATGCCACATTTCACATGGACAGCATCAATGAATCACTACTAGGTTGTTGGGTACTACTAGGTACATATGTAGTGTAGGTATACTAGTGATCATAGACAAATAACGCACTGTTAAATGAAGAATAAATATTACATACTTACAAAGCACATTATTTACAACAGACGGCGCAGCAGCAAAAACTTATTCGGAATTGAGAGCCGGCAATTTTACAAAATCGTCAAACGAAATGCGCCAAAGAACAGATGTTGGAGACGTGTTTTTCTGTGTGTCAGAAAGCATCATTTCAATCTTTTTGTCTTTTTGCAAAGTTGCACAAGAATAGCCCCTTTGCTTGTGGGATTGTGCACTGCATTTTTCTAAATCTGCTTTTTTTAAAAATACCAAGAATTCTTTTGCAAGTTACTATCAAACTCAACACATTCAATTCATAAGCATTAAGCATACAGTAATAGCAATTAGCTATAATATTTTTATTGTTTTAACAGTTCGACACTTCATACAAAACTGTCAAAACCCCAGTTCAGGTGCATCCTGATCCAATCACCGCCCAAAAGCTGGATCTCTTGCCAGAAGCTGTAGTCCAGGTCGCAGCCTTTGTTTGGCGGCTTGCGTTTGATAGTACTGCAGCAATAACATTTGCTGATCGAACGGCAAGTTCTGCACTCCCCCTGCCGACTGTACAGCCGCTGCGCCGCGAAGAACACTACCGCCCCCGAGAAGTTTTGCCGCTTGCATTTTCTTGGGAATACCCATGATCCAGGGCAAGTTTGCGTCGGGGTACTGTGGTCCCGGGTTCCATGGATTCGGATCGAACGGCACCCGAGGGCTTACCAAAGGCCAGGACAGCAGGCGTTGACGCTTAACCCGTCTAGCATCGCCGTCGTACACTGAAATGAAAAAACCAAACAGAATTAAGCAATTCCTTTTAATTTACAAAATAGTCCATATTATGGACTATGGAGGCTGCGTTTTTAAAAATGAACTAGATGTATAAAAATTATCAATTAAGTGAAGGCAACTCAACTAGACATATACCCCTTACTGCCTTGTAGCCCAGTGGACCTATCAAAATCAATACAGCTGGATGATTTAGATCATCATCGATACCTTAAGATCAATTACAAGGTCTTGTAATATAAATTTTGAGAATATTTTGCTAAAAAGTAAAAACGTCTGAGCCATAAAAAAAACACAACACAAAATTTCGGAGAAGGAATGCAATTTGCCGGTTCATGCTCGACCTTGTCTTTGTTTTCTTCGTTTTGTCGCTGAGCAATTTTAAGAGAACCGTCAGGCAATGTAACACAAACTTTTGCATGAGGAATGTAGGAGTCACGCACGGTACGAAAAGTCACCCGAAACCATTGTGCAGTTGCTCACAACAGCTCACCAAAATCTGTGTGAACAAAGTTGGGAACAAGACAAGTTCGCACGCAAAAAATAAGCAAAATCATTGTGTCAAAAAAATTGTGTCGATATCTTACCACATACTTCGCTACACACAAATGTGAAGTTTTACCAAAGTAAAAACTTGCCCTTTGGGGGTTACTTCTACTTGATTTTTTTTAATATAAAACTAAATGTTTTCACAAAGACTTGAAAAGTGAATCCTTGCTACACAGAATCGGAGTTTGTACTAGTTTGTACAATCTAATGCAAATTATAAATGGACGAAATCGTGGAAGTTCTGTATGACCAATGATTATAAAATTCTGTGTCATTAGTCAATTTGAAACATGCCTATTACATATTTTTCAATATACAAACTAATATACCATAACTCTTCAAATCTTTGTTTATGCAAGAATTGCATTTTCTCGAAGCGTCACCCTAAAAAAGTGTAATCTGAGTTTAGCATAGTAGCCTGACTTACTAGTAAAGACTAACAAAACCAATAAAGTGGACAATATTCGCGAAATCATTGTCTATGACAAAAAAAGTACAGCCAAAGCAGTCGATAACAATTTCGAAAAGTAAATTTTACGGCACAAGACGTCACACAAAACAAACTGGTTGTGAAGAGTTTAATTCATTGGCTGAAAACAACAGTATCAAACACTTCAGTGCTAATTTATTTAAAAAACTATTTCGTAATACAGAACGTATGCAGTATGTACATATGAACCATATATAGTATGTACTATATATAAGACGGTGTACTATGCGGGTACCACAATACACACTTCTTTTCGCTTACCAAACTGGACATCATTAGCGACCAATCACTGCACTGCGTTGTCAAACTTAATACTGAACAAGTACCTACGCCAGGGAAGTTGCACCCGCAACTAGCGTATTTTGAACTAAGTTAAGGGGGCGCTCCGGGAATCAAGGTTTTGGGCCATAACATTTTTCACCTAACGAATTCAGACTTGTGTCAAGAAGTAAACTTACTCAGAATGATGCGGGCTTTTATTTCATATCAATATCAAAATATTTGGAAACTTGCCAAATTTTGTGATTTTTACTGGCAAACTGCCAAATGTGAGAACATTGAGCAAAAATTTATTGAAAATCCATCGATTTACATCCTTGGACACAAAATAGCAGTCGAAAAAAGTTCGAAACGGCAAGATTAATTGTTACGTCCATTTTTGCTCGAAAACCAGCTTTTACCAAAAACTGTGCTCAATTTGTTACATATTCACAATTATTTGAAAAGCTGTGTAATATTGCTTAGCTATCAAAAGCTTTTTTTACTTGTGTCTAGCATGTCTAAAATTGTGCAAAATTTCAGCGCAATCGGACAACGCTACGCAAAGTTGCTGGCTCAAAAAAATTATAATGAGCAGTGCTCACGGTAATTTTCGGCATTCGATATCTTTTTGCTGCTTCAATTGATTTCTTTAACTGTAGCTAAAATTAAAAAAGTTACGCCCGGTTCATACTTGTCCTTAAGTTCACAGGGACAGAAACAAGAAAAAATTTTGATCAGCTGCTGTGAAGAATTGACGCAAGCGTATCGTCTAATTCTGTGCATAAAATCTTAATGTGACCTCAGATTTATTCACGCGAAAACTTGGCATATTTGGCTGGCCAGTTTTTTTGGAATTGCTTAAGGGCAAAAGGATATGGACAAGAACAAGGACGACTATGAACTGGGCCTTAGAGGTCATACTTTAACTTTAACTGCAAAACAGTTACAGGTCTTACTTTGACTGAAACTTTACTTACACCCTTACTTTAGTTGAAACACCCTTACTTTAATTTTAACATTAAAGTTATTTAAAAAAGTTATATAAAAATAATTGATTTTGGTCTTTCTTTAATTTTAACTTAAATTAGCGCCTGAGACTTACTTTAACAGTAACTTTAACTTAAATTGAAGGCTTGGCCTCACTTAAACCTTAACTATAACTTTAATGCGAATGGGCTAACTTTTTGACCTAGTGCCTTACCTGTAGGTACCTAACGGTGTTCGCAGTTGAAATTTTCAACGGAGGTACCGAGCTCCGTTTACATGTTCGTCATCGAAAAAATTTTCGATGACAAGCTTTTGTCATTTAGAACATAATAATGTTCTAAAAGACAAAAGCTCGTCATCGAAAAATTTCTCGATGCCGAACATTTTCGATGACGAACTTTCGATGACGAACATTTGTCTTTTGATAAATCACTGTTGAAAAAACAAAATATGTTCATCATCAAAAATGTTTCGATCAATCCAAAATTTTCGATGACGAACATTTGTCTTTTCAACGATGAACATGTATTTTCGATGATGAACATTTGGTTGGTTGATGACGAACATTTGTTTTTTCTATGACGAACATTTTTTATCACGAACATTTGCGTTTTCGATGACCAACATTTTCGATGACGAACATTTTCGATGACCAACATTTTAGATGACGAACTTTTGAGAACGAATATTTTCGATGACGAACATTTTGTTTCAATAAATCGGGCCCAGAAGTTCAGTAGACGAATTCATTCCAGAGTATCTCACTCTTCTTCTATATAGAGTGAGAAGCTATTATGTACTCTTGGTAATTGGAAACACCTTTTCCGTATATTACGGCAAATCCTGTTGCGCAGCTTCAAATAATTATACACGGCTAAAGTATGGATTTTGAGATATGGATATGCTGGTGATAGTTGTTAGATGTGCGATGTAATTAGACTTTCTTCCCTTTCGGGAAGAGGGCCGGACCCGGCGGTACTGCTATACCGGACCAACCCGTGGAGAGGATCCAGCAAGCTGGAGCTCCAATCCCACATCCAAAAATCAGTTTAATCTCGAAGAGCATGTTGCTCTTGTACCAGAGATTAAGCTGATAAGAACAGATACTACACTTTGATCTGAGCTTAGAAAGCTCGAGAAGCGATACTGGTATTTCTGCAGCCGTCCATAAAAGCTTCTGATGAAGCATTAAATCATTGGGTTTCGTAATATTACGAGTTTTATCTGACGTGCTGGGAAGTTAACTCTGCATGTAAACCAATGCAAACTAGATAACTGACACGCTGTAAACGCGCGCGCGCGCACACACACACACACGCACACACACACACACACACACAAATACACACTTCAGTCGTCAGGCGTCGCAATGTGCAACCTCACAGTTCCGATATGCTGTCTCACCGTTCGTAAATTTTGTTCGGCCAAGTCCTACATAATATATCCGCACTTTCCGGCACTTTTCTAATAATGCGACACCATCATTTACAAACAGTGCCGGATATGGTATAATGGCCCTGCGGGAGTGATCAAGCTTCAAGAGCTGCTTCGTTCCTACAAAGCCAAAATACCATATCCAGCAATGTTCGGAAAACACTTAGCAAAGTGCTGGACACAAGACTTGGGCCCCAAACATTAGCTACGTGACTAAAACACAAAACAGGGCAGTCAGTACTCCACAGTGGTTAATTTAATTTTATATGGCACGCTAAAACTAAATAAACGTTACATAATACCAAGAGTACATAATGGGAAGAGTATGACACTCTTCCCATTGGCCAGCTTGGCAGCGCGGTAGATGCGTTGCACAATAACGGCCAAAAAAGGACCCAAACGGGACCCGGTCCCAAATGGGTACCTGGTACCCAAACGGGCCCTGCATGTACCCAAACGGGCCCTCCAGGTACCCAAATGGGACCCAGGTACCCAAACGGGACCCAGGTACCCAAATGGGACCCCAACGTATCTGATTGGCTGATTGGGGTACCCAAACGGGCCCTCCAGGTACCCAAACGGGACCCAGGTACCCAAACGGGACCCAGGTACCCAAATGGGACCTCTTTTCAAATCTACCAGCCAATCAGATTGCAGCAGCTTTTAGCTCCGCCTACAATCAAGCTACCGTAATCCCGCGTGCAGCAGCATATGCGACGTTGCTGATAATGCTCTTTCTAGCATTTTTTAGTATTTTTCTGCCCCAAAGACTTATTATAAGACATAAACAAAGTCTTAGCAAACTGGTGGAACTTAGCCTAGTTAAAACTATTGCATATTTTTTAAAAATAACCGCTGTCAAAATGCTCACTCTGCCTTTTTTATGCCATTTTTCAGAAATATATATCTCAAATCATCTGCGTCTTTGTTATTTGGGTCCTATAATAAGTCTTTAAGGCAGCAAAATGCTAAAAATTAATAAAAACAGCATTATTGGCTTACATATATATCAATTACATATGCTGCTGCACGCGGGAATACGGTAGCTTGATTGTAGGCGGAACTAAAAGCTGCTGCAATGATTGGTTGTTAGATTTGAAAAGAGGTCCCATTTGGGTACCTGGGTCCCGTTTGGGTACCTGGGTCCCGTTTGGGTACCTGGAGGGCCCGTTTGGGTACCCCAATCAGCCAATCAGATACATTGGGGTCCCATTTGGGTACCTGGGTCCCGTTTGGGTACCTGGGTCCCATTTGGGTACCTGGAGGGCCCGTTTGGGTACCAGGTACCCATTTGGGACCGGGTCCCGTTTGGGTCCTTTTTTGGCCGTTATTGTGCAACGCATCTACCGCGCTGCCAAGCTGGCCAATGGGAAGAGTGTCATACTCTTCCCATTATGTACTCTTGATAATACACAATTACATAATACAAGTATGATTTTGGACTCTGAGGCTTTGTCTAACACCTACATACTCGCAAAACTTGAACAAGCAGCCAATTCCGACGACCGCATGTGGTTGAGCTTGATCACAGGCACCTAGGAGCGTGTCTCACTCTTCTTCTATAGCAGGGAGACACTATATATGAGACACATAATATCGTATTCATATTAATATATATATATATATATATATATATATATATATATATATATATATATATATATATATATATATATATATATATATATATATATATATATATATATATAATGATTCAATTCACAACACTACAATAACAAAGTTTTTTGCAACATGTTTTTTAATCGCTTTTAACAGCAACACACAATATTTAAATAACATAAAATGTACAATGACCATAACCGGCTTTCATATTGTACTTTTCTGATTAATTCTGGCAACAGTCTAACTTAAAAACTGCACTCATCGTATAATAACTATTATTTGTTAGAACTTGAGTGTTCTTACGAAAAATAAAATCTCCAACTCTTATAATCACTCTACCGTTTCTATACGCCCGACGCTCTTATAATGTAATGCTTATCAAGAGTACATACATAAAATTGTCTCAAAGAAAGTTATTCGCCTACTCAAATGCAGCCAGCTAATTTTATACCGGCATATTTTTTTAATAAAATAGGACGTATGTGAAAAGACACGGTAGCTATTGTTGCCTAACTGCCATGAAGTTTATATAGATAGAGCGACACTTGAAAAGTTATTTATACAGTTTAAACTTAATTTCTTCACTGTTAAACTTACACACAGAAAGAGTTACTCGTGAAGTTTTTCTTGGAAGTTTTTTCAAAAACGAGGTATAAATTGGCAGGTCTGTCCTGATGTTTCTCGCTATTAGTTTCAAAAATTTCACATTCACGCGTGAGATGTTAAAATAAAATATTTGCACAAATTTTTCACAAATCGTGCATTTGTCATTTTTCTATGGCATTCTGGAGCTTTGATTTCATAATGTGTTAATGTGTTACAATCTCAGCATATGCAAAGCTCAAGAGTTTCTCCCTTTGTTGAAAAGCGGATTTTAATGAAATATTGATCATTTTTCTGGCAGTTTCACGGACTGCCCATTATTTGCCATGGCTTACTGTACACTTGCGCTGCTAATTTTATGCTCAATTTTTGTCCACAGTTTCGTAGACTCAATAACACTGGAAATCCAATCAACGGAAAACAATGCACCGGTATGTTAAAAAGGTACATAATTTATAACGTTGATAATTTATGGTGTACGCTGTACATATGCTGTAATACCGGGCGACGGTACTGTCTTGTGCTGTAAACGCCGCTTGTACAATAGGCTTATACCATGTATACCATTGGCAGTTTACTTGCATTTAGTGTTACATAACAAAACGCAAACGACTGAATGCACAGTCCGCACCTAAATCCTAACATTGCTTGTCAATGTTGAATTTTAGTCCAATGGTAACTGATAGTTTAATTAACATATATTACACTCACTTATCTATGTAAAATGAAATGCCTTATAGTTGGAGCTATTACCCGTAGCCTGGTGTGGTTTCAAAACAAGGAAGAGATGAATATGTGCAGTTGTGCACCACCTTGGGCTCGAAAACCTTATGGTCGATTCATATTTAACCTACAGCCGTACGTCCGTTCAGCCCAGAAAATGACGAAATAATAACATCACAGGCGCTGGCTGATCCACTGCACTAGGCTGCTTGTGACGTCATTCTGCAGGCTGAATGTAGTGTTTGTGACCGGCCGCGAAAGCCGGCGGCCGGCTCCGGCCGGCCGCCGGCGGCGGCCGGCGGCCGGGCCGGCGGAGAAGTTCGGCCGGCCGGCCGGCCGCCGGCCGGCCGGCCGGCTGTGAACGGCCGGCCGGCCGGTAAAAGCCGGCCGGCCGGCCGGCCGGTAATAACTGGCCGGCGGCCGGCCGCAGCGGCTGAATTTTTGGATAAAACCAATTGATCCATGTCCAGAGTATCATTTTGGCATAAACTTCAACTGCCGGATTGTTTTCCGGCCTAATTTTGTCAGTCGGTTGAATCTGGTTGGCCGGCCGGCCGGCCGATTTTGACCGGCCGGCCGGCCGGCTGACTTTAGCCGGCCGGCCGGCCGGCTTTTACCGGCCGGCCGGCCGGCCGGCGCCGGCTTTTTTCGGCAGGCCGGCCGGCCGGCCGGCCGCAGCCGGCCGGCGACCATCAGGCCGGCCGGCGGCCGGCCGGCCGGCCGAAAATTCCGGCCGGTCACAAACACTAGCTGAATGGACATACGGCTGTAAGTATGAATCGAGCCTTATGGGCAGAAATAATTAAAAAAACAAACAATATTTAACTTCAGCTAAACTGGACCATAAGTCGAATGTGTCCTTGGTCTCTGTTCCAAAAATGGGGCGTGGAACGTCACAGTTGGATGGATGTGGCCCAAGCCTGTCCGCACGAAGACCGAAGCAGCTGTGAAAACGATGACAACTGCTGCTGGTCGGAAGAAGGAAGGAACAAGATTAATCTACGAGGCGGAATCGTGCTCAATGACCAAAACCAAGCCGTAAAAGAGTACTGTTTTGAAAGTTTCAAAGTTTTTGTGCCAGTTCCAAACACGGAAGAAGTAAAAAATGACACTACGACTGATGCGACCAATTTGGATTTGTTTACGACTATGGAATTACTACCTGCTGCAATAATTCAGAATGGTACTTATAATGGTACTGATATTGATGATATTGATAGTGTATAATAAATTGCTAGTAGTATCATGAGCCTGAATCTAAACAAATAGGCATACATATAAGATACATAGACAAGAGTTCCCGAAACTTAAAATTAGGTCAGAAACGGGGTCTTTTCCGTTATTCCCCCACCAGTCCGGAATTTGGAATTTACTGAGCCGATTTGAATAATTTTTGCACCAGTGGAGTCCTCTTGACGTCAAGACTTCAAAAACGCAAGTTTTGAAATATTTTAAATTTTTTAAAAAAAATTAAAAGTTTTAAAATTTCATACAAAATGCGTATATACTTTTTCACTTTCTGAGATGCAGAAAGTGTTCTAGACACGAATTATTGGTTTTGGATCGCTAGAATTTAAAAAAATTACAAACATTTTAAAATTGAAATTTTTTAAGAATTTTAAAATTAGTTTTTTTGAAGTTCTGAGGTCAAGAGGAGTCCATTGGTCCAAAAATTATTCAAGTCGGCTCAGTAAATTCCAAAATCCGGACTGATGGGGGAATAACGGAAAAGACCTCAGAAACGTTCTAAAATAATATAAAAGAAAGCATCATCAACGTGCACTTCATACGATCACGTGACTGACGGCATGGTAAAGATAAATAAAGTAAAGGTGGTTATGCTATAGCTATGTAAAGCCGAAACACCTTAGGTAAGACGGTAAATCCCACCTTGGTATTGAAAGACGCTCAAGCCTGGTTCATACTCGTCCCTAAGCTTCGTCCCTGTCCTTAAACTTTGTCCGTGTCCCTGTCCTCGTGTCCGTATGTGTTGTCCCTGTCCTTAAAAAATGTCCCTACGGTCCATAGGGAATTTCTTTGTCCCTGTCCTTCGGGCAGATTGATTCATACACCTTGAGAACAACGGATTCATACGAACTAAAGCTCAAGCTTTAATGGCTCAATTGTGTTTCGTTAAAGGGGCCTTAAAATGTATATCGAACAGACTGCAGGTAGAAAAAAAAGAAATTTCATTTGTTTTGAAACACGGGATTCGATCCGTGCTGGGCCGCATGAGAAGATAAAGCAAACCAGAGCTTTACAAAAATTTTGTATTTGTATCGTTACAAGTATTGTAAAGGAATGTTTTTCACGCAAAAAATGCTGAAAAACACAAAAAAGCACGATAGAATAACTTATACGACATGAACCCACACCATTTTTTCGCTAGAAAGCCAGCAAGCGTGAAATTGACTATTCTTGGAGTCGCGTGCAAGATATAACCAATTTTGATTGGCCGATTTGCTTAGGGACAATGACAAAGTTCAGCAGGTTTCAACTTTCAACTTTGCTTAGGAACACAGGCACAGTCCTTATGAATCAATCGCAGCTTAGGAACAAGGAAAAGGAAAAGGACCTTCGGACGTATGAATAAATCTTTTATAAGGACACAAACAAACCTGTAGAACAGGGTCAGTCCTCAAGGACAAGTATGAACCGGGCTTAATAGGTAATTTAAAAAATGGGCAAGCATAACTTGTTGTTCTTAAATATTGTCAGTATGTGTACCTAAAATAATACTTAATACTTACACTCTTTAACTTGACGATGGAGATTTCGTTTCTGACATTTTCGAAACGACAACTTTCTCACCAAAAACACCTATCTAAGTCAGATTTGAAGTTTTAAGACGTTCCTTTGAGCTGTGGATGTCAAAATTAAAAAAAAAACATGAACGCGCATGTATTACACTTAAATCTAATCACCTACATACTTTACAAGTTGCTATAACTGAGTGACAAATAACCAATGGATAAAATATAGTTATCATACTACACTTAACACAAGAACACCATTCTAACGAGTTACGTATTTAATTACAAATCACATAATATATAGCAATAGTCTGAATCGAGCAATGCACGTATATATACACAATACAGAGTGGACTGAACAGTTTGATAGAGGACTGATCACTGAATAAGGACTACCGCGTTAACTTCTTCCAGTCCCGGATGCACTTGGCTCACTACAGACGAGCGAAGGGGGCAGGCTATCATTACCCTGCTAATGTTTATGCAGTCGACGCACCGAAATAAAATTGGGCAGCAGTCAGCGAATTCTTATTCTTATGAGGACACAACTTGTGGCTGATAAATTATCACAATGTCATAAAACCGTCGTCATATCACGTCCACCAACTGAGACAGCCAAGGCCGGGTTCGTTCATTGAAGCCTGAAAATGTTAAAATAAGTTCTGCCATTAATAGATTGATATTATGCTGAAAAGTAAGACGTTAGAACGACAGGTGAGTGGTGACTCCACCACACCAAAGGTGCTCTAGCTTTGAAATGAGTATCTATTATCAAGAGTACATATTAGTGTCTCACGTCTTGCCAGTTGCAAATACCAATCACCATGAAACTTTACACACAACCAGAACAGATGTAAGCACAGGTGCCGAACTTCTTAAATTGTTCTTTTTATGTTTTTCCTCAACTTAATAGGCTGTTTAAAACGTCACTTTCGATAAAATCTAAGATAACAAAAAATATGCAGTCGGTAACTGAAATTCGAAAAAAAGTAACTGGGCAAGATCATTGCAACTTCCGTTATTAATTTTTTACACTGATTAAGGTAGCAATGAGGTACGTCCTGTCAAAAATTAATGATATTTTGAAAAAAAGTTTTGTCAAAATATCATGTGTCGAAACATTACGGAAACATGTGTTTGGTATTTGTTTTGGTTGCAAACAAACAAACAAGTGGGTCCCAAAAAGGGCAAGGTTCCTTCCCCCATCCCCAGGTGTCTCTTGACGGAACAAAAACTTCGTATCAGTGAGAAAAGTAAAATTACAGCAACTTGACTTTTTGAAAGTTACTCAGAACGCCGTTTCAAACCCGGTTTATACTTGTCCCTGAGAAGTAAGGACACAGGGAAATTTTTCGGTCAGCTTGTGTGATTTACCGAATGTTTTGTCTATTTTCTGCGTACAACATTGACTTGATCCCGCCATTCTTCATAAAAAAATAGGATCATATTCGATATGGATTTATTCAGATAGTTTTCATTCAAGTTGCTGAAGACAAAACAATAGGGAGAAACATGAGGACGAGTATGAACCGGGTCACGTTCGGTCATAGCAATAGTCTATTGAGTCATCAACATACAACAATGGTATAGGAGGGCACGGTTTGAGTGCTCTGGGCTCCACCCTCGTCTGAGGTCTCAGGTGCAGAACTCGGCATCGTGTCCTGGAATTCCTCATCCACAACGCGAAATCTGAAAAACTGACACACTTGTTTGTTTAAGATACAGCATGTAATTCTAATTAAAAATTAATTGTAGCAATATTTTAAGGCTACTGCACCGGATACCAAGAGTACGTGCCGTATATCCTAGAATAAAGCCCCGTGCTTTCATTTTTTCGTTAAGATTCAAAGGGGGTTTCTATTCAAGATAGGACCTTTCAGCGAGGAACTACGGTAATAGTGTCGCACTCTATAAGAGTGAGACACTTCAGCCTTTTATTTGTGTTCTAGCGCGGGTAGATGCACTGATCGTTTCTGGCTTACCAGTTAAAGTTTTGTTTGGAAACGGCCAATCAAAAGCGAACCGTTGTGCACGTGCTCCAATCAGCACTCAAGCGGACATCGAAAAAAGAGGGGGGAGGACAAAACCAGGCCAAAAGGTTTCGAACCAGCACTTCTGAACAAGTATAGGTTAAAGATTGCATAAAGGCCCTATGTGTTTGTTTTGAACGGACGTCTGTCCAGCTCCCCAGGGCTTATTTCCCTCCTCCCTTCATCGGCCCTACACCCAGAGGACATCAAAAGAAGACCGTTAACACCTTTTTTTAAACCTTTTTACAACCGTTACTCCCTATCTCGGTAAGATCTCCTCCTACCTATATTCTTCAATCCCTCTAGCACAACCCTCCACGTTACCATAACAATAAACAAACAACCCCCTTACAATAGAACGACGCTTATCCGCGCCTATCAATAACTCATACCCTCTCATACCACATCCTAAGCGAAACTCAATTAACCCAATCCCCAACAAAATATTCCTCCTCCTATTAACAGTTCAATGGCACCAATGGCGGCAGTAACACTGTTTGTATGCTGATTGGAGCACGTGCATAGACATCTAATCAGAAGAGCAGCTCGCTTCTGATTGGCTGCACAGTGCACACCAGTTTAAAAAAACTTTAACAGGCAGGTCTGCGTACACAGGCAGTAGTCAGTACCTTCTTCTGCAGAGTGAGACACTATTATGCGCGCTCCTGATGATACCAATGCAGATAAACTAAAATACAGCAAACTTAGTTAATGACACACATTTACAATAACATGTAACTCGTCTGCATTGGGATCGGTGATGCAGGGGCTGTCGCACAAAATACGGCAACAAACCCCGTCCACATTGAAAACACAGCAATCACTGGTCAGTACCTTACGTCAGCTCCTGGCTCCATGAACATGTCGGCCACGCTGTCTGGCTCCACCTCGTACTTCCACACCCAAACTTGATCTGTTTCCTGGCTGAAATTCACAACACTCACAAGCACAAAGTAACAGAGTGGTGGTACAAAAATGGTGTTGCTTTACAGTTTTTACGTCTTTTTATATCATCACCTAGATACCTACCTAATAACCCAATTACAGTAGTTAGGAGTAAGGATTAGGACCATGGCACATTGGCTCTCAAACACAATTCTGAATTGACTAAACCATAGTCGATAGCTATGGTTGCAATAATTTTAAGAATTTGCACAGCTGAATTGAATCAAGAATTTGAATTCTCCACGAATTTAAATGAAATCGGTAATTATTGCCAAATCCCTTTGGTCTTCAAAAGTAAGGAATTTGTTTACCGCATTTTCAATCGTATATGCATCTAGCAGACCATTGACTGATATATACGTGATTTTTTTGCACACATGGAAATTAGCTTAAATTGCTTGCAGTTGCTGCTATATATACATAATTTTAAACGTATATGGCCTCACAAGCTGCTGTTCTCCGGTAACCTTGAATCTGGCACGAAAATATCGTCAAAAAAGCCAAGGCTCACTAAAACAAAACCAAAAATGATGCGATCTAAAACATATATACACCATTATCTACCTTCTGCATCATTATGGACAAACAGCTACTACAAAAACCTTCAAATTTTCACGCCAATCGTAAAATATTTACCTCAGCAGTAAAAGTAGTCAAAATCTAAAATTAATCATTTTTAACAGAATTATGAATATTTTTTAACATGTCAACAGCTTACAATGAATTCCATTCCGACTGCAGGATTTTATTTTTCCAGTGACAATTTCATCAATGAACGGGCGGAAGACAACAAATCGGAAATGCACTGAAACATTGCAATGATACTGAAGTGTGACCAAAAAATAATGTCGAGCACTGAGACAACCAAAACATGTTATTTCTAGTCTAGTCATAGGGGAGGGAGGGATCCCGCCAGAGGTAAAACTTAGAAAACTAAACTTGCGGACCACGCTCTTTTTCTACTACCGTGTTGAGCTGGCATTTTTTGGGTTTTAAAAGTGGGGGGGGCTTGCCCCCCCCACTGGGAGAGGGGCTTTGGGGGGGGGTGGCGAAGCGGGCAATAGTTCAGGTCGCAGTGCGTGAAAAATGGAATTACCAATGTTCCACACATTTTAAGAGAATAGCTAAAGTGGGGGGAAGTACAAAAAAGTGGGGGGGCTGAAGTGGGGGAGGCGACGAAAAGTGGGGGGGCACCGAAAAGTAGGGGGGGACCCCCCCGGTAAAAAAATGCCAGATTGAATAGCAAGTATGAAACACCTTGATAGTGGAGAACCAAAGGCAGTGATTGTTTATTAGATATAACATATTGTATTCATATTATCATATTATCAGTATCATAGAAACCAACTTTAAAAGCAAGACGACGAGACGTTAGTCGCTCACCTTTAGTAAAAGAGCCTCCATCGCCAGGCAAAATAAATGACTCTTCAATTTTCTCGAAATCAAAAAAGCAAATACACAGGCCAACGTTCAGCACAACCTAAAAATATTACCAGATTAAAAAGCTTAAAAACGTTAACATTTCTGTCCACGGTCCCTGGCCTAACGTGGCAGAAAAACATTCTGCTTTGTAAACAAATGCAAATAGCAAATTACATGCAAATTTCAGATTATTTTTAAATCCACACAATTTCCTTAGCCAAAACAGGAGGAATAATACGTATGCGTATATACAGCTGTACCTGACTACTGAGAGTAACAATAACAAAAAAAGAACAGCAATGGGTAATACAGGAAATACTATGGCACTAATACACACACAAAGCTTTCACCTTATTTGCGAGCTTGAGATTCAATGTTGTTTTCACAGCAGTCGTAAACTCTTCTTTGAAATCTAACGGGTCAATTCTAACAGTATCAGTCATTCGAGCAAGAACGAACATGGCCGATTATGAAAATCACTCTACAAATTTACAAACTTTCAATGACAATGAACGCAGATGAGGCAGAGCAGCTTAACTCGCTTCAAAATGAGCGTATCGACTATCGAGGTTATGTACGTTAATTGACAAGCATACATGTAACGGGGTCAAAATTTTTGGGGACCTCTCCGGCCAAATTTTAGGGACGCTCAAAGACCTCCCCTCGACCAAAAATAAATTTTGTCAAATTTTTCCAAAAATGTGCATTTTTACTAAATTTTGCCCAAAGCCCAAATTATTGAGACCCTCCCCCGGCCGCTCGATTTTTTTGGGGGGATTCCCCCCATACCCGCCTAAATACATGCGTGTTGCAAGTCTCCCTCAGGCTCAGTCCTACACACGTCAAAACACATCAAATTTCCGCAATGATTTTCATTTTGAAAGGTGTATAAAATTTTGTGTGCCTGAACATGAACGGAGTTCCACTGTAGTCTAGGATCGTTCTGGACACCACTAGGGTGCTCAGCATATATAGCTATCTGCTTGAAATAGTCATTCCACTGAATAATGTCCTCTGCGAAATTAGAATATCTAGAATAGTCTTCTGCCTACACTAGAGTCATTTACTTAGAATTATAGGGTGGATTTCACAAAGGTGATTTTACTAAACCATGGTTTTACGTATGTTTTTATATGATTTGCACATAATTTCATTACGAAATATCGCCTGATTCGTTACGAATTTCCTAGATTTTTTTAAACCATGGTTTTAGCTCAGTTGAAATAGAGACCTGCTATGCTGCAGGTTTGAAATTTCAACTGAACTAAAACTATGGTTAAGAAAATACAGGAAATTCGTAACGAATCAGGTAATATTTCGTACTGAAATATGAAATTATGGGCAAATCTTATAAAAACGTACTAAAACCACCTTTGTGAAATCCACCCAGAGTTCTCAGCAAACGAGGGCAGCTGACGGAATCTGAGGGAGGGGGTGAGCCACCGGAGGGGGAGGGGTGCGGAGCAGCTTTTCCGCCAATTTTCGATCCGTGACCCACCATTTTACCTGCATGAGCCACAAATTTTGGCTTCGTGAGCATTCCTCGAAAAATCTGGGGGGGATGAAGATGCCTACTAGGGGGGGGTGACCCCCCCACGCCCATGTATGGTTCTTAGCTGAAAAATAAGTCATGTCTGCTTTCTAATCTTAATGTCTATTTTAGAACTTAAATTTTTTTATAGTGGTAGACTGACAACGCTGCTAACACCATTAAATTCTAAACTGGTTCAAACTAGTACTATGCATACACTATACTTTAGTCAACAGGCGATTACACAATAAACATTAAATATAAAACGCCAAAGTGACAAAACAATGAGTTTTTATTAACAAAGTATATAATAGCAGACGAAGACAAATCTAAAATTTTTAATATTCAAATCAACCAACAATAATAATTACTGCGGATTTAAAACGACAATTTTCAACAAGGCAATGTTTAAAGAAACATCCTTACAAATATTTCACTGAAACGGGAGGAGATGAAAGGAAAAAGTGCTTTATGAAACGCAAAAAAATCAGATGTAATTTTTTAATAAAAATAACCTTCCTACTGATTCCGCTTGCTTAAAAACGAAAATTAATGTGAGCTTCTTAGTTACAAGTACACGGTGGCAATAACATAGAATATAATAATGATGATAAATATACAAAATCTACTCCACATCTGGCAATTCCCGAATGCCATTCTCATCCACAACAGTCAGTTTAAATTTCGGCATATTTAGCACAAATCGACGCTTCACTTCCGTAACACATTTCCTGAAGGCATCCACAGCTTGCTCTTCGGTCCAATTCTCATCATAGACCCGGTCGAGAATCGAGTAGCAAAATCGAGCCCCGTGGCCGTGCATGATGAAGGGGGCCTCAAACTGCGTGCCCAGGTAATCCATGGAGCACAAATAGGGCGTGCTATCCTTCACATCATAGCCGCCCAACACCAGAAACACCAAGTAGGGTGACTGGCTTCTCAGGCCTTCGGCTATGGTACGACGGATGAATGACGCAGCGGATTTGGGACTCAGGTCGTAGCTGAAAAGATTAATACAATAACTATAACTGCGATTATTCACGCTTAATAGTAAATAATAAGCTAAAAAACACGGTTATTTGATCGGATGTCGACCTAGAATAACATTCCCTTAAAAAGCGAGAACGGAATGACCACTAATGGCAGAATCATCCCTCAGTGTTTATTGCGCCAAAATAATTAGGGAGGCGCCCTCCTCCTGGCACATACTAAAAACATTAGGGATGTCGCGGATATTTGCATCCGCATCCGCGAATGATCCGCAACTTTTTGACATCCGCATCCGCAAAAAATTAATGCGGATGTGCGGATGTTGCAGATTCGGCAAAAATTACTAAAAATGTAGAAAATCAGACGGCAATTTTGATTTTTGTGCATGTATATACCAATATTTTTGTTCTTAAAACGGTGGATTGAAACTTTATTCTAGGCTTTTTCACGTTCACCTCATTGTGGTTGCAAATCGCTCTTTTCTAAAGTAGGCTTCACGAATATTTGATATTGCGGACATATTCGAACTAAGCTTTGCATGTTTGAGAGAGACTAGTCTACAAATTTGTAAAGCAATAATTGTCAAAACAATATTATCAGTTTTTAACTTGGTTGCTTTCGTAGATTAGAAAGAATGGACAGAGTACGTATAGTGATTATACACCAACCAAAACCAAAAGCATCAAGTAACCAGAGGGTCACGCCGATAGCCTTTGAGTTGGCATAAAGTTAACCAATAGCGTTTTAAACAAACTGTTGATAGCGACGCATGGCTTGGAATATATATATATATATAATGAATGCACAACTTTGATACAAACTGTTTTATCTAAGCCTCATTCCTTAGTACTTGCATTCTTGCATTCATACTTGCTATTTTTAGTAAATTATATATGTATTTTTTAGTGAAAAACTTTTTAAAAATTTGGCTCATAACTTGTTTAGAACGTCTTCTAAAAGATCCGCATCCGCGCGGATGTCAGAGGTCAACATCCGGATCCGCATCCGCGGATGTCAAAAAAGTCACATCCGCGACATCCCTAAAAAACATGCCTGATAACATTGAAACTCTTGTTCAAAAAAAAATAGAAACTTCCTTAAAAGTTGACACACACTTGAACTGAGATTAGAGTTTCTTTCTTAACGGGACTGTTTCTGACAGGGTTCGAGGGAGCTGAACCGCAGCGCACACCGACTTAACACAACACTCACCCATTTCTCATTTTATACAGCTGAATATTTTTCTCAATAAACTCGGCAAACTGTGCAGCATCCCCGCCATCGCCAACGCAGAGCAGAAGCAAGTTGTCACCCAGAGTCCACTGTTTAGACTCTTCGCGACTCAGAACGAAAATTGATTGGAATACTGACTTGTCACTGGCCAAAAGAACCCTGTCTTTGGTTTTCATGCCAAATAAGAAATCCATAACGCTTCAAAAATACGTGCTTAAGGTGCTGAAAAATAGTAAAAAATATTTCAAGTTGTCACTACACAATAGGGTGGGTGGGGGTAGTTGTCACATCCCCCCCAGACAGATATATATAGTGCACCGCCCCGACATTATGTTTGTCAAAAACCGCTTCCAAAAACTTTCTTCATCGTCAGCCAAGCCCCCGATCTCTGATCTCCAGCCCCCCAAAATATATAGCTGTCGCCCCTTTTAATAAAAATCTAGACTTCAAGAGTGAAGTTATTGATGTCGAAACCTTTAGGCCAGTGGCGCACCCAGAGGGAGGGGGCGAGGAGGACATCAGCCCCACCTTCGCGATTTCAGCCCCCTCCCTTTTTTACTGGTTTCCGGTGGTCCCCCTTTGATATTATGACACCGCTGAAAAAATTTTCCGGCACGTCCCCAATTGACCAACATTACAGTGAAATTTCAAAAATTTTCCAAAATTTTCTTTCGAGGGGATCTCGACCCTGATTCATTACTGCTATAATGTAGATACAGGACTTATATGATTAATAATGAGTAATGCTGACAACTATGATTGGTATTTAGTTATATATTTTGTATGGCTTTTAATTAAAAACCGTGCGGGGGCAGAGTGGAGAACGAACTAGGGATGTCGCGGATGTCACTTTTTTGACATCCGCGGATGCGGATGTTGACTCCTGACATCCGCGCGGATGCGGATCTTTATCGAATACGTTCTAGACAAGTTATGAGATGAAATTTTCACCGAAATGAGCAAGAATTAAACTTGAACGACATAAACCAAACTATATAAAAGTTGTGTATTCCCTTTTTGATACCTTCTACTACTTGCGCCGCCTTTGACAGTTTATTTTAAACTGGTTAATCATGTGCCGACACAAAGGCTATTGGCCTGACCCTCTGGGCTACTTGATGCTGTGTAACAGTGTTAGTTGGTGCATATACTTCAAATTTCAAAGTTTCAAAATGCTAAATCTACTATATATAT
>JASANF010000422.1:0-18954 GCA_030248245.1 Trissonchulus sp. WLG1_4
GCATGTAATTAAATTGTGCTTGAGGTTGTGCACAGAAGTGAATAATCACTTTCCAATTTTATTACGCTACAGAAATACGTAATTAAGTAACTCACCACAAAAGTAAAACAATAATGGTTAAGAACAAGTCTTCGTTTTGTCGCCACCTACAAACCAATCTGCTCGATTATATTCATACTTGTTTCTACAAATGTACACGAGAGTCTATGTCGTTTCTGGGGAAAAGTCCCCCATCTCAGATTTGAAATTTCGAGAGAAGTTTTCTTCGTTTGTGACACAAAAAATGAACAAATAGCTAAAAATTTGCAAAAAAGACAGAAATTTTGCAAAAATTTCATATTTTTACGCAAATGTGTGAGTTCAAGTTGGGGCAAACTTCGGGAGAAGCCTTCCTGGACGTACCGAAAATGACGAGAAACGCCCTCTTTAAAATGAGACCACGTGTACATGTGTGCTAATTTTTTATTTCTGAATGGTTTAAGTCTAACTTTGTTGACTTTTAGAAATTGTGCAAGATCGTTTCTATGTCAATCACTTACTTACAAATCACAGTTTTTACGTTTACGCTGCTTGAATCAATCCAAGTGTTTTATGTTGTCACTAACGTGATCTCATGGGGTGGTTTTCTGGACCGTAAACGAGCTTTGATTACAGGATTTGGTAATTTTCTCTAAAGTCTAACAAAAAATGTTGAACACTGAGACAAGTCGAACCATGCGAATCATTACAAAAAATTTGCTTTTCAGCTATTTATCAAAAGTACAGCGAGCAAATGTTAAAATCACGTCACCTGTTTTCTCCTACTGTTCGACATTTTTGTTACCCTTTAGTTAGGTTTACTTAATGATGCATAATGCAGTAAATTAATTAATGTCAGTAAAAGTGTCATTATACTCAATCACACAGTGTTGAGCAAACTAAAACACCCGTTTGATATAAATTAAAAGTCGTTCAACTGTAAGAGTTGTAAATGAAACACCACCGGAGACCGGACGTGTATAGATTCTGATTATCTTTAAATATGCTATTCAATATTTTTATAATATCAATGAATTGAAAGCTGTTAAATAAGTTCATTCATTCCTAATAATACCGACCAAAATTACTTGCCGAAGATCGAGTTAGAGTCGGAGTCACAATCTCGGAGTCAAAGTATATATAGTTATAATTTAGTACTTTGACAACTTACAACTCAAGTGACTTCGACTGTACCCTTCGTGATTTTTTTCAACATTCATCCTTGAACGTTTTTAATAAGACTACATTACAGGACATGGGAGTAATAGTACCCAATATGTACTCTTGTCCTTACTTAAACAAAATATTACACATCTCTGATTTTGCACTTTTGCAGGTGTACCAGCACTGATTTTTCTACTTCTTTGGATTTGCATGACACGAATGCCTTACGATTGGTATTCAACATTCTCGTAAGTTAACCAAAATAAAAACCTCCGTGAAACTCCTGTGACAAAGGTAGACATTTTCGTGCCCACTCAAAGCCGAAGTTTGCAAAATGGAACAGCTGAATTAGCAAATTTTCATAAAATTTTGATTAAGTTTTTTTTACAGTTTTTTGACCAATTTATTGTTCCGTATGGCATCGTTGCTTTCACTTTTTGTTTTTGGCAGCATCCTCAAAAACTAATGGTGGACTGCACCAAATTGAATTAGCTGACAATCAACTTAAACTGATTTAGCTCAGGCTTAAATTCCTTAAATCGGTTGAAGTCCGCAGCACCAATGAAGATTTACGCAGTTGGCGCTTAAGATTTAGTTGAAAACTGGGGTTTAGCTGCGATTTAGCTGGGATTAAATCGACTAACTAAATCGATTTAGCTGGTGTTTAGCTCCAGCTCAGGCTTAAGTTAATCCGATTTGGTGCAGTCCACCGTAAAAGTGTCTAGTCTAGTAGAAAATTTATGTATCTACAAAAAAATTGAGTTTCCGATTTTGAACAGCTACTATGTACTTATGTGACCACGATGAAAATAACAGTCACTAACAAGCGGTAAAAAATGTAAGAATGAACTAAAAAACTACATAGTCTAAACACGTGCCAAAATGGCTCAGCATATAGCAAATAAATTACTAATTTTATCAAACTATTAGTTGACGGAAAACAATGCAGGTAAGGCTCGCCTGATACAATACTGCAACATACATGTATATATGTGTAAGTTATAGCACAATGTAGCGTGCACTTAGTTATTCATACGCACTGTAACGTAAAACGCCAAGTGTATGAACGAGTGCGCTCAGCGCACGAGTTATGCGCGTGGGCTTCACGTGTTAGTGCGGACACCTAGTTGCTGAGTGCACACTAAAAAGTGATATAACGTGCTTATGTTATATTTGTTTTGAAATATACAGTGCATTAAGTCAATAACTAAGATGAACACCTGCAACACTAATGCACGCTGTGATCACTGCAAAATAACAGTGCAATCACTAATGCACGCTGTGATCATAGCAGTGTGCACTGTAAGTAAATGTTTATTCAAAAATAGCGAGATGCTCAACATGCTGCAGTCTTGTTTTTATACGCATGTAGTTAAATTAGTTAAGAATAAGCTAGGTATGCAGCGTATGCCATCAGCAAGACAGATATGTACAATTCATTGAAAGCTGAATGGTAGGCAACAGGGAAGGAACATCGCCCGTTTTGTGTGCTACTGGTTACTTTGGTATAATACTAACATGGTCTTTTGCAGCTGCTGGACAAACTTTCATGGCATTACTGCAATTGTCATATTAACAACTGGATTTATTTGCACTGTTGTTACAGTAATTTCTGCGGATATGGCTGGTTTTGTGAAATTTCATCTTAACCTCCAGAGACTTCCGCTGATGTCAAAATGGAAACTGGCTACAAATGAGTATGTAGGAAGTCAATTAATGGAATTATCAACAGATACAGATTATTTACACACAGACTAATGATGTTTCATTGTTCAAATTAGTGGTTATATAACATGACTAATTATTATGAAATTAATCCATTAACAAGTAACACAATGTCACACAAATTACGAGTAAAGCCCGGTTCATAGTTGTCCGTAAGGGCTGTCCGTGTCCGAGTCCGTGTCCGTGTCCGTAAGAGTAGTTTGATTCACAGTTGTCCGGATGTCCGTAAGAACTTGTCCGTGAGTGTCCGTAAGGGCTGTCCGGATGTCCGGAAGTCAAGTTGAATTCAGTTCAACTTTTGTCCGTGTCCGTAAGGAATTAGCCAATCAGATTGCAGCCTTTACAGTCACGTGTAGGTGCGCGTACATAAAATTCCTCCGCGCATAGTAAAATAATGTTAAATTTCTAGTAATTTCAGCCTGCAGCTTCATTTTAGTATGCTTAGAACGTTTTTATTGATTTTTTGAAGCTTGCATTTTAATACACTTAGTACACTGCAGATTATTGTATTTATTGTAGGCGTTATTTTATATGCATACGCACTGTCCGTAGAGTGTCCGTAGAAGTATGAATTAATGCTGCTTACGGACACGGACACGGACAAATGCTACGGACAACCTTCCGGACACGGACACGGACTCGGACACGGACAACTACGGACACTTCCGGACAACTATGAACTAGGCTTAACTAAGGAAAATGTTTGGCTTCGTTGTTAAAAGTTTCTGTCAGATTTTATTAATGTCATTATCAAAAAGCTTTACTCAAATTTATAAAATTTCAGGATTAATCGAAATGCCTTATTTATTTTGGCTCCATTAAATTTCATTTCCCAGACCGTTTCCAGTTACGCCGTATACTCGCAACGCTTGGTTTATTATGGAGTGGCATTCCCTCTCAATATTATTTTCAGCATCGCTGTTTTAGTGATGCACGTATCATCCATTCCAAAGGTAGTTGAAAAATTAAAAAAACCATACAAAAAATCTTTTTTTAAAAATTACAAACTGAAACTTTTTTCAAACAAATTTCATTGATGAAGTGTCGCTAATACATAACTGTAATAAACTAAATACACACACCATGTATGTATTTAAGTATCGGTATTGTGACTAGGACAGGCGTATTAGGTAACGAAAGTAAAACCATGCATCTCGTTTCGTGTTCGTTTCTTACACCTAGGATTATTAAGTTTAACCGAATAGCCAAGCATTTATTACGCACAGCCACCACATACTAGAGCAAACGTTTTCACATTTACATAAATCAAACCGCTAGTAAATACTTCTTCACTACCATTATTTTCAGCTACCATTTTTATTGTCGAAAAAATGCATGAAAGCGGTTAAGAAACTGATCACGAAAAAAATCGAGTAATTTTCCGACTGAATCTTCCAATGCGCAAACTGCATAAGTGCATATGTAGCACAACTGTTATTAATTGAAGTCTGATCAAATTGACTGCACCTTGAAACAAGTGACACGATCGCGTAGTAGTCTTGGTGATTGAAAGACGTTCTTTTTGTAATGAAATCAAGTATTTTGTTTTGTTCCCCTGTCAACCCATTTCAATAAAAAAGTTTGCTTTGCTTCTATTTAACGTTCTGTGACGTTGATGCATGTTTAATGAAATATTAAATGTATAATTAAATTAAATTATAATTAAATTAAATTAATTATTAAATGTAATATTAAATTAAATAAGATACATATGTATGAAGACACTGATTCGTCGTAGTGAGACGAAGTTCATTTTAGTGTTTCGTTCTCAGAAAAGAAATAAAACAGCACAAGTAACATAAAATAGCATAAATTAGCTTCTTGGCGGTCCGACACACATATCTGTAGTATCTGTATATCTACATAGTATCGGTATACCGTACATATCTCAACGAGCAAACAAAATCACATCTAACGCGGCATAAGCGCTCTCAAATTGTAGCACTAATAGCGCCTGTGATGTGCTCGACCCTAATGCTTGCGCTAATTTAATAAACCATCATTAAGATCACAAACAAAGATTAAAACATCACATCAACATTGTTTATCCAGGAGTATATAGCATATGATTTGCAAAATTAAGAAATAGCAAAAAATAGCGCCTATATAGCGCAAATAGTACATCTCCCGCGCTATACGCGCTCTTAAACTTTGCTTCGCGTTAGTTTCCTAGAACATTATCACTGAACAATAAAATGGTACTTATGAAATTCCTTGAGTCATCAGCTGTCAAACTGATTTACAACTTTTGTAAAACTAAAATTCTTCCTATAACATCTGTATCCGAAACTAAAACTACTGACAAAAATATTTTTAGTTGTGTGCAGCGCTCAATTTTACCGATATTGTAAAATAATTCTGCTTTAATAAATAATAAGATATAAAACAATATAAAATTATAATAAGTAATAAATAATAAAACTTTTTATGTGAAAAATTATGCTCGTCAGTAAAAAACTGCTTTCTAGTCACCCACCCGGCCCCTCCAGTCTCAATATTCACTAATCAAAATTTTGTGAATTCATAGCGTTCAAGTGACACAATTCCCTCTACTACAAAGTGATAAGTGATAACAACTAATTCCCTTTAATTTTTATACAGCTTTAAATTTTTGTAAAAACGTTTTTAGAGCTTATAAACAAGGTGCCTCTGCCTCGTAACAAATTTATTGTATATTATTATTTATTATTTATTGTGTAACTTAATTTTTTATTTTCATATCTGCAAATTCTACATGAGTTAAAAGCTATCGCTAAAAATTGAAAATAACTTTAAAAAATTACTAGCATTTTCACGCCCGCATAGCATATTTTTGTTGTTTAGCTGAACTATTAATTATTTATTAGTCTTTGAATCTCTGGTGTACATGAAATTACGAAATTCTGACATTTTTGCGGATTAAAAATTTATTACATAAGTATGTAAGCGTTAATTGAAATGAACAATTTGAAAAACACTGCGTGAAATAAAAAACAAATAAAATATAAAATGCAAGTTTAAAATTCATGTAAATTCAAGTTTATTTAGATTTGTGTCAATCGAAATTTAATATTCTTTAAGGGGGTAGTGTCGCGAAAGCAGTCGATTTTGCGCGACTATAAAACTTTTTCGTTGAAAGATAGGTCATTTTTCTTTATATATTCTAAAAATATGTTTCAAGGCAAGCAATTTCGCTAACTTTAAGCAACATTGATGCAGCATACAGTTAGCAGTGAATTCGCAAAGTCGAAAAAATGACGTTTTGAAAACCTATTCACATTCGATAATTTCGTCACAATTCTAAAACTTTTTGTTTAGATTGTTTTCACAGACTAAAAGCACATATGCTAGTTTATGCACACAAAAGTTAGTGCAAATTGCTTGAGTGGTTGCGGAGTAATACCTGTTTGAACTGTGAAACAGTGCGTAAACTGTGAAGTACTCACAGCAATAATGATAAATTGTAAAAAATATAGAAGCTTATTTTGAAATCTAAAGTAAAACGAACCTTTATTTTTTATTTTTCTTATTTGTGACAAAAAATTGTGTGTCAAAACATTACATGTACAGCTAAGTCATTATTTAAAGACAAGAAAAAGACAAGAAAAAGAAGTCTTGAATTTTCTTGAAGAAAAAGAAAAAGGAAGAAATTTATAAATTTTTATTGGACAAGAAAAATAAAAAGAAAGAAACTGAAAGAAATTAATGACAGCTCTAATTCTAGCTGTCAGCATTTGGCGTAACGTAATGGATAAGTAGTCTGGAATACTAGACTTACATAGACGATTAATTACGTAATTAAGCCTGCCAAACTTAGGTTGAGATGGGCTTAGGTGTCCAGAAAGCCTTAAGCTTTCACAGTCTCATTATTTTATTCTAAGTTTTGTTAATTTGTACTATTGTTTCGAATTTGGATATATGCTTTTTAATTAATGTAAGCATTTTTCGATATTCACTAAAGAGTTATTTAGTACTAGTTACTAATTTAAAATAAATATTTTAGTATCATGCAGACTACAAAAATGGAAGACTATGCCTTAAATTCCACGGAGTCTTTAATCAAAATGTCTTGATTTTAGAAAAGACCCTCCTCGGTTTAGCACACTACCAACACTAAATTGCTTTAAAAATGACTACATATAATGAAAATAAAATTATAAGACTCAGAGCAAACAATTTTTTGAAAGTTTGAAATTTAGTTGTGCTTAAAAATTTAAATTTTACAATTAATCATTACTTCAAAGTAAAAAATAAAAATAATTACGAAGTAAACACGAACACACAGTTTAGACACTCAGCATACACGTAATGAACAAAACGTAGGATCAACAAAAATGTCCACAAGACGTATAAATGCGGGAAAGAAAAACAACATGCTACACGGGGCAGCAAACCAACATGTTTGGTTACCAAGTCACACATGCCAGCATAACAAGGGTACGCAGCCAAAGGCCAACAATGTGTGACCCCATTCACCGACCCCGTACCGCGACAATTGGCGCAGAAGCAGGCGCAACGGCAACTTGAAAAAGTCAATTTACTAGGCTTCATCAATCATTCTTCTTTCAAGAAGCCCGAATTTATTCACCAAGAAAAAGAAAAAGAAAGAAAACGCAAGAAATTTAAAAAGAAAGAAAATAAAAAGAAAGAAATTTTTCAAGACAAGAAAAGAAAATTGTCTTTAAATAATGACATAGCTGTACTTCACAAGTTGGCCAATCTGAAATCTGCTTGATTTTTTGAATTTTTATGTCCCTATTGTGTGATGTCTGGCTTACAAACGGTGATTGGTTAAAAATTTTGGTAGATATTGGTAGTCTAGTGTCTGGCAGTATTTATTTGACACCATATAGCATTTCACTAGTTTCTCACTGAACGTACTAGTTCAAAGCAAAAAGCTCACTTTTCACGGCCTATGAGCAAAACTGCTTTCGCGACACTACCCCCTTAAGGGGGTAGTGTCGCGAAAGCAGTTTTGCTCATAGGTTGCAAAAACAGATCTTTTTGCTTTGAACTTGTACGTTCACTGAGAAAGTAGTCCAATGCTATACTGTGTTAAATAAGTACTGCCAGACAGTAGACTACCAATATCTACCAATATCTTGAACCAATCACCCATTGTAAGCCAGACATCACACAATAAGGACATGAAAATTCAAAAAATTCAGCCAGATATCAGATTGGCCAGCTTGTGAAGCACACATAACGTGTCGACGCACAGTTTTTTGTCACAAATAAGAAAAAAGAAAAATGAAGGTTCGTTTTTCTTTTGATTTTAAAATAAGCGTCTAAATTTTTCACAATTTATCATTATTGCTGTGAGTACTTCACTGTTTACGCACAGTTTCACAGTTCAAACAGGTATTATTCCGCAACCACTCAAGCAATTTGCACTAAATTTTGTGTGCATAAACTACAACATATGTCCTTTTAGTCTATGTAAACAAACTAAACAAATAAGTTGATAATTGTGACGAAAAATACGAATGTGAACAGGTTTTTAAAATGTCATTTTTCCGGATTTGCGACCTCACTGCAAACAGTATACTGCATCAATTTTGATGAAACTTGGCGAAAATACTTGTCTCAACATATATTTTCAAAATATATAAAGAATAATGTCTTATTTTTTTCTAAAAATGTTTTACAGTTACGCAAAATCGACTGCTTTCGCGACACTACCCCCTTAAGTCTCTTTTCAACTCTCTTTTTGGGATTATCAATGATAGAATGGCCTGCAAACTGAAACACAGCTATAACCATTTTCGGCCATAGTTTTGACGAATTATCACAAAAAACAACTTACAGCAATGTTCTGTGCAACACATTTTTTTAATTTACTCAAAAAGGTCTGCAATCTCCAGGGGGTACATTTAAGTCTGGTAAATCAACTAAATGAACCTGGGCCAAGCAAACACGGCTTCTGACAGCCCAATTTTCAAACAATTTTTTACTTTCGGTAAACAAACCTGGCATAGTTTCAATTTGTAGAGGAGTTACATATTTTTAAGTTTTTAGGTTGTCAACCCCTGTTGAGCAGGAGGGAACCAATGCATTAGTTCACTGTTTTTTATTATTCATTCAGTTGACGAATGCCGACTGTTTGCAGAACAAACAAAGCCCTATAGTAGTTGTAATACTGTTTTTATTGTAATTATTCTAACAAGTCTAGTGCGTCCAGTTTAGACTAGTTGGATCAGAACCGTAAAGTAACGTCATTTTTTATTTGATGAAAATATTTCTGAATTTGATACTAGTAAAGAAAAATGCCCTTGTCGGGCGGCTCCTTGGGTAGAATAGGTTACTGTCTGTCTAAAGCGGAAAAATACTTAGGCTGAGCTTGTAAAAGCATTGGTACAAGACTTTATTAACGAGAATATGCAATTCGTGTGAGCTCGTCAAAGTAGGTGGACTAGGTATACCTGTTGAGAATAGGAATATGATCTTCGTAGGGCAGACACTGTTTTCCGCACCCTATTCGCGCGACCTTCAGCTAAATTATATCATGTGCTCATGTAACATAGAGGCGTTTTTTACACTAACTCAACATTGGCAAATGGCAAAAACGTTGCAGCGGGCACTCAATTTTAGCTGAAATGTCGACTGTTGGCTGAACGGCTGAACTAATTCGGGGGTGTGCAAACAATCGGTCAGGGATTGCTAAGGTTCTCGGCTGACAAGGACGCTGAAAACCCTACCTCGCACCAATGTATTTTGCACGCCATAAATGGGTCAATTTAGGTCGGAGTTTCTTGTATATAAGCTCTTGTTTTTCGATTATGGACTCTCAGATTATGGATTTGTTCCTACTGTAGCTTACACACATCTAACACAATATGCATAATTTAAATATGATCGACTGAAGTAAGTCGAATGAAGTAAGATGCTTACTACGTACATATACATGTATTTCGATCAAACGATCAGTTAATGATCTGGATAAGGTCTGCAGTTATCTCACAGAACCTTTTTATCAAGCATATATACTTTACAACACTAATAATAATATGAAAATACAATTGAAACAAACCCAGAACGGGCTGTAAGTTCGCGCGAATAGGGTGCGGAAAACAGTGTCTGCCCTACGAAGATCATATTCCTATTCTCAACAGGTATACCTAGTCCACCTACTTTGACGAGCTCACACGAATTGCATATTCTCGTTAATAAAGTCTTGTACCAATGCTTTTACAAGCTCAGCCTAAGTATTTTTCCGCTTTAGACAGACAGTAACCTATTCTACCCAAGGAGCCGCCCGACAAGGGCATTTTTCTTTACTAGTCCACTCTCTTTTTCCGCTGTAGTGGAAACGAAGCACAGAACATATCACTACATATAGCTATGACGGCTTCACTGCCTGAAGCGGACCACTGTAGTATATATGTACGTAAGTGTACATGTGTACATGTATATACAATACCTATGTAAAATTTGACCCCTTCGATTCCCGTTCGGGGGGGTGTTGGAATCCAGGTAGGTTCTAGACAAAAACAAACCACGGATTCGTAATCAGGTGCTCAAAGTATCTCTATGGACATCAAAATTCAAATTTTGAAAGTTTTACCCCTTGAACCCCTGTCGGGGGGGGGGTACCCTGAGGGAGGGGGTGGGGTCGCACGGAAGTCCACGACAGTCATAGACAAAAATAGACCTCAGATTCGTGTTCAGGGAGTCAAATTACACCTATGAACATCAAAATCCGAATTTTCAAAACTTGACCCCTTAGATCCGTTGTGGGGGGGGTACCCTAGGGGGGGGGTCGCAGGAGAGTTCACGAGAGTCACAAACAAAAATGAACCTCGGATTCGTGTTCAGGGGGTCAAATTACCCCAATGGACGTCAAAATTTCAAATTCAAAAAAATTGACCCATTTTGACCCCCTAGGTGGCACCCCGGGTGCCATGGGTGTCCAGAGTGGGTATAGGCAAAAATAAACCCCAGATTCGTGTTCAGGACACTAAACTACCCCTAGAGACAAATTTTTGAGAATAAACTCGAAAAAAAATTTTTGACCCCAAAAGTGCAAAAGGGTCCAGAGTCGCCTTTGGGAACACCCTGGGGGGGGGCAATCTGTGGGGCAATGGGTATTAATATGATATGTTCGCAATTCCACAATCCATATTACACGAAAAAACTTCAACTATCATGAAAAACAAACAGCAAACCTAATTATTCTACTGTGAAAATACGTACGCGCATACATGACATACAGCCAACAGGGGGGTACCGTCTAGGGGACTATTCAACATCTGAGCAAGAAAGTGATAATACCAGTGAATGCACAGCATATGGGTTTATATTCGTATACAAAACGACAGACCTCCAGCTATAACCATGATAGCTCCACTGCCCGTAGCGAACCTACCCCCGTAATACACGTGGCGGCGGGTATGGGCATGCCCTGGGGCTTATAGGCCGAAATTCAAAAAAAGCCCATGTTAGTTTCTATTCCACTACTGTACCACCTCACATGCAAAAGATCATGACTGGCCATTTTGCGCAACTTCTTAAAAAGTGTGCTAAACTTTTTCATACTTAGTCATTTTTTGGACCCCAAAAAAGGGGTTTCCCCCCTCCCAGCACAGCCTCTCACGGAAACACCCGAGCAAAACCATTTTTTCCGTGTCAATTGCAGGCTATACGAAATGTGAAAAACCAAAAAAGGTGTCGCTCGGATGAACTACCGGCGAGAAAAGTTCTGGGAAAAAAAAAAGAGCGAAAGTCCGTGAATTTTGGGGGGTCCCCGGGGGTATCTCTGAAAATACTTGACCGATCCGGCTGAAATTTTGCCAGCACTTAGATATTGCCAAGGGGTGTACACACACAAAATTTCGTGTAAAAAGCTCTTCTATATTTTGAGCTACAAAAAGTTCAAATTCTCAAAATCCGCAATAGTGCTAAATTTTCCTATTCTAGGGTTGGGCGCTGTCGCGCCAACCCTGATATAGTTGTTTTAAAATTTAGCACGAGTGCAACCATAATGAGATTTGATAACAAATGGTGTGATTAACGTAATTAATCGTTTTTAGCAAAGGTTTATATACAGTTTTCCATAACTTTTGATACCGTAATGGTGAAACCAACAGCTTTTGTAAGCAAATTTTAGAGCCTAGTAACGATGTGTGACAAGACAAGAATTAAGGTGGTAGTTCCATAATCGCACACTGTTCAAACAGATATATACACTATGGGTAAAGAGACTATAATTTTCTTAAACTACTCCAAAAACACCCATAGCATTTTTTATTTGGTGCAAACTTTCAAAGTTAAGACTAGCTACCACATTGGCTTACTGAACTGTAAGCCGACAGAATAGCTAGTTTTAGCCTGACATTTTATCAATGATCAAAGCATGATAGTAGACAGTTATGAGTCTTGTTTCTAAACATTGTCGCATTTTGTTCCTACTTTACTGTTTGTTCTGGAAAAGAACTTTGAAAATAGCCTCGTGTAAAAAAATGCTATTCTGGAACTACGACCTTGAGTCAAAATTTGAAATAACATTTGCTTATGCCTAAAATGTCATCATGTTTCGTGTCCCCCGCTTCCTTATCAAAAAATTGAACAGTGAAAATGTTTTGGATTTAAACACATTTTGTGAAAAAATGACCACCGCATTAACACATTTTGTAATAAAATGACCACCGCAAGAGCAGATCAACATTATGGTAAAGTGGGCGTCACGACTTGAAACTTTAGAGTCCTACATTATACATTCTTAAATAATTATTAAACATGAATAATGAATTTGCAGCACTATACCTACATATAACTTACACAATATTTAGAGTAAAATTAATAAACTGTACTACGTTTTTATCCAATTTTAAGCAACTTTTAAAAAATTGCTCCCCACAAATAATTGTAACACACAATGCTCCCCACAACCAATTGTAACACACAAATCATGCAATCTGCTTGCTGGGAAGCTTTCGCCAAAAAGCCATAAAAAAACCTGCCGCCGCTCAGGAGGCGACAGGAATAAAGTTAGAGTTATGTATGTGCCACGTCATATCTGACACTACCTACATATAACATACACTGGTCGTTTGCGTCGCTGGACTTTGCATAACAATTCTACTCGGCATAACGCGTACTACGACCAAGTATGAAGCGTGAATATGTAGGTGCAATTCAGTCCTATCACCGGGTGTGTCGTAGTTCTATCGGAACTACATACGTTGGCCGCCAGATTAAGGAAACCTAATTTGTTTTTCGTTACTTATATTCGGGTGCCTTTTTGTTAATTCTACTTTAATGAAAGTGCATAAGCCATCCAGTATTACAGCTTTTGGAGTCAATGAAAAAAATACGTGCAGATCAATTTTTTCCTGTCAGTCTTACTCAGAGTCGGACTTAGTTCTGAGTTTGGGCTTGAGTTTGGTTTGATTTTCAGACTGAGAAAAAAATCGAGTTTAATATCAATAGCAACCGAAATGAGGAACCCCGTCAAAACTTATACATACGTGTCACCAAGAGTACCTACCTAATAGTGTCTCATTCTATATGGAAGAACAGTGAGACACTCTCCTTCCTTCCTGTGTTCTAGCACAGGCAGATGCGCTGGTCGTTTTCAGGCCACATGCTGACGTTTTGTGCAACATGTGGCTGGCCAATCGGAAGCGAGCTCCGCTTCAGATTGGGCAGACGCCTGTGCACGTGCTCAAATCAGCACGCAGGCAGACATGTCTTCTGTGGTTGCTATGGTTACGTGACTGCTGCTCGGAACACGCGTCTGGCCAATCAGAAGCGGAGCTCGCTTCTGAATGGACAGCCACATGTTGCACATGCATGCCACATGTGATCTAAAAACGACCAGCGCATCTGCCTGTGCTAGAACACAGCCAAGAAGGAGAGTGTCTCACTCTTCTTCTATATAGAGTGGGACGCTATTATGTTCTAGTACTCTTGGTGTCACCAAGAGTGTGTCACTGCTTCTATATTAAAAACATTCAAAAATTCTCATAGGTATGAACAGCTAACTGGAAAAACACTCGTATCATAAAATTGGAATCATGGAAGAATAGTCTAGAAACTATACGTACATTGTTTTACGTACGTTTTCATATAATTTGCATATAATTTCGGTACGAAATGTTGCCTGATTCGTTACAAAGTTCGTGAATTTCCCAAAATCAGGATTTTGGCTCAGTTGACACTTCAAACCTACAGCACAGCATGTCTTTGCTCCGCTGAAATTTCAACTGAGCTAACAACGGTTTTAAGACATCTAGGAAATTCGTACCGAATAACGCAATATTTCGTAATGAAATTATGTGCAAATCATATGTAACGTAAAACCATTTTTAAAAATCACCGTGGTGAAATCTGCCACAAGAGTGTTGATAGTTCACGATGCGTTCCCAGTGTAAGAAAGGTAAATTCTATAATTAAACAGTTACTGCAATATATACCTAGGTAAGCATAGGTAGGTACTGTTACATAGACATCAAAATTTTGGCCATTTCGCCCAAACGGTTAAGATGTTCAAGAAAACTTTCAGCTTTTTTAACATATAAATTGATGTAACTTTCAAGTACAAAAATTTTTTAAAAATATAGCACATATATGTACCTATGTACATAGGCTAGGTACCACATTAACCCATAGCTGACAACACTGCTGCACTATACTACTAACTCAGACATTTCATCACCTCGTTTTACTATTCACAGGTCATAAAATAAACTCAATTTCAGTAAAATCCCTTGTCTGTCTGTGCGCCTTCAATTAGTCTAACAGAAGGACACACACAGAAAACACTTTTCATTTCTCATTCTCATCGCCCAAACCAAATGATTATAAATAATGCCCAAAAGCTGCCCATGATTAAGACTCCCAAAAAAACCACGAGAAAGAGGACGCAACAAAAACCAAAAAGAAGACAAACAAAACAAAACACCAGATCATCTACACAAACCAGCCACTCTAGCGCTATAAAACGAAATCAAAAACCCAAAAAACAACAAATCAACCTATACCTCAAAAAATAAAACAACCACACCACATAGACACAGACCGAACCACTAAAAACTATATAAAATCATATAAAATATCCTAAAAAATAACAAAATAAATATAAAATCAAATCCAAAAACAAGTATATAACAACACAAAAACCATTCAAAAAAAATTAGACAGACAAAAAAAACCCAGCCACAGCAAAATACCACCTAAAATACAACACAACAAACATCTCTTCTCCCGCAAACTAGCCATCTAACCAAAACATCTACCCCACCAAACAACAACAACCAATACCTAACAACAACAACACAATAACAACCATCCCATCCACTACAAACAAAATACTAAAAAATTATAAATAAAAAACCTAAAAAACTACCCCAACATACATCCTCCCAATCAAAAATAAACATCACAACCCCAACTAAACTACACAAAAAAACACAACCTCATCACACAAACACAAACATAAACATTAACAAAACAACCTAAAACCACACAAAAAAAAAAAATAACACAAAACAAAAAAAAACAAACATCTTACCAAAAAACCAAAACAACAACCACAACCCAAACATATACCATTAACTATCTCTAATAACCACCAAAAACAATAACATATCAATATTACACAAATCACACCCACACAACAAACAAAAACACACCCAACAAACCCACACACCAAACAACAAAACACAAAAACACCAACACACAACACCCAAACAACAACACAAACACCACACACACAAACATACCAAAAACAACCACCACACAAACAAAACAAACACACAAAAACCAAACCAACACAAACAAAACAAAAAAACTACAAAAACACAAAAAAAACAAAAAAAAAAAAACACACCCAAAACACCACCCAACCAAAACCCCCCCCCCCCCCCCCCCGTTAAGAGCATAATTTTTGGCAGTCGCGACATTTACCGCCATTATCATAGCAGCGACAGTATCTTACATTTGATTTCAAGGAATTATACATACTCGTGTCTTCACTTTGACAAAAAAATGACAAAAATGAGACAACTGACATTTTGGGAATATATTATCAGTAAGAGCTCCACCCAAAATCTAGTTCCACTGAAAGACGGAGTTAGGTCGCCGACAAAAGAGATTGGGATGGTGCTGGTGCCAAAAAATAGGGGAGTATTAGACAGCATCAACATCGGAGTCTTGATCCAGGGGAAGATTGAACCGCCCATCTATGACAGTTCAGATCAGGCACTACCATTTAAGGTGGTAGTTGCGTTTTCGAGGTTTTTGTGATTTCTATGTAAACTTTGCGCCACCAGTACTCAAGTTATAAGTGACGCCTGAGCATAAATTTTTGGGACAGTATTGTAAAGGTCAAAATCCCCAGGCATGTCTCTCACTTTTTCGAAATTTCACCTGTGGACATTTTTAGAGGGTTTTAATTACAAGAAAATATCTAAAATTTTCGGTGCGTTTGCTTTTCAGCTATTTTCTCAGTAAATTGACTAGTTATTAAAAAAGTGGGGGACATGCCTGGGGATTTTAAACATGTCAAAAACCTTACCAACTTTCAGCCCCAACAGGTAATCGTATTATTCAGAGCTGTGGCGCAAACTTTTTGTAAAAAATTTTAATATTTTGGAAAGGACCTTTCTTTAGTCGCTTATACTGGAAAGAAAAACACAGGTTAAATTTCAAGGCATGGCATACATTTAGGAAAGATATTGTTCTACCTAACGCAAAAGACCGCTTGTGATTTGAATTTGTAAACGCTGAGCTATGGCTTTTTAAAAAAACACCTAAAAACGCAATTACCCCCTTAAGCAACTGGGCTAATGCTGAGCTGCCATTCAACTCCCTTTAAAAGTAGGTATGTATTTCACATTGCTAGTTAAGATAGTGCAAGTAAATTCTATAACATTCTAATACGTTCGTTCAACCAACTTGATGTTTTATTCGTATTTCATTTGTTTTATTATTTCTCTCTTGAGTCAAAGACGGCAAACAAAAAACGACCCAACGTGTTCTGAATTTATTAGTTCATATAAGCCAGTAAACCAACAAATTGCCTTATTTCCCTATTTGCTCTGTTTTTATTAAACAACATCAGCAAAAACCCAATACAATTAATTTGTTTCAGGCGTAATTTTGGCTTGAATCGGAGGTCCAACATAGTTTGTTGGTCTGGTTTCCGTTAAAACATACAGTTACGCTTCAGTATTAATTTTTCTTTTTTTGTTTTGTTTATTAATGAAGGAGTATCTGGCTCGATGCATGCAAAAATTAAAATAGAAAGTGCGGAATCCAGGAATGCGTCTAGAATCAATTTTCTGTTTAGCTCTAATTTTCATTTGCCTTCAATTAACTGAAAAATACAGTAGGGTATAATTCCATCTGAGAAAATGTGAAATAATTTTACAAGCATATGTCGCCTCGGTGATGAGCGATTGCTTGTCAGAGAAAATTTGACTAAAAACCATGAATACATTGATGAAATCTGCAATTTGTCTGTTTGTTTCTTTCTAGAACATGCCGTTAACGTCAGAATCGGATACTCGACCAAACTCAGAAGAAAATCTATCTGTCAGAAATCGTCGTAAATCGTTAATATACCGATTTCAGAGACCAGAAAATCGAAATATTTTTCAATATTTCTGCGAAAGTACTCCGCTACATGGCTTCCAAGCGATAGCCAAAACGAAATCAATTTTCAAACAAGTTCTATGGGGTACTATTATTCTGGTTTCCAGTCTATGCGCCACTTCACAGATTTACTATGTTGTGGCCGGTTACCAAGAACAGCGCACAACCCAAGCGTTGAGTGTCAAAAGTCCGGATTCTTTGCGATTCCCTGACATTTTATTCTGTGACAATGACCCTGTGAATTTTACTGCCGCGAAGTCGTTGCAAATTGTCAATGACGGTGACTATGATAAAGGACAGCAGCTGCGACATTTCATTCACCTATTTTCTGTCGGTTGGAGTTTGAGTCAAGTTCTTAGTCAACTAAAGAGTTTGGAGCCAGCTGTGGTTGAAATAGAAACGATTCAACGAAAATGGGGTCTATCCTTCCGTGATATCGTTATGAAACTGGGTCACAGCTGTGAACAATGCTTTCCAGGAGGTAACAGTTATCTACGTTTTTTATTACAAATTTTTAATGTCCGCAACTTTAGAACTCAAAAAGGCACAAATTCAATCAATGCATTACTGCATACTCACACGCTCTTGGAGTTTTGTATATAATTAGCTTAATAATTAGTTGATTAATTCAGGGTCTTTAAATTCAAAGTCGAAGGTGAAATCGTACACACAACGTTGTTGTCAGTGACAACTGACAACGGACCACTAACAGAAACAGTACTTTGCTAAACGTTTTCATTGACTCAATGAGATAACGTTGTTTCAGACTGCTACCTTGGTCAGGTCAATATTACCAGCTGCTGTGACGAAGCTATACCGATGGTATATCTTGGTCACGGTCTCTGTTACATTGTGCAAGGGCGAAATCACACGCCAAGGGATCGTGTTTTTGGAAACTTTGGTGCACTGCTGAAAACAAGCGTTAAATCAAACTTAGAATGGAATGAACCAAAACCGAACTATATTGACGGGATTTTTGTTGGAATTTCATACAAATTTCGATCCGAGTATGAATCGCAATTCCTCGTGGCTTTACCAGGCGGCAGTACCTTAATCAGGCTGGAACCGAAGCGTACCATAAAGCTGAATCGCAAGAATCATCCCTGCGCAGAAGAAACGAGCGATTCACTTTGGGCTTGTCAAAAATTCTGCGAGCTTCACTTTTTTCGTTCATACTGTCAGTGCGTGCCAGTTGCTTTAATTCACATGAGCAATGATAGCGACGAAATCTGCGAACTAAGGGATATACTAAATTGTTTGAATCGTAGCTATGAGAAAGCCAAAGACGTCACCGCTTGCGAAAACTCATGTCTCGGTCCCTGTATTGTCTGGAGTTACCAGAATACCGTATCCGTCATGCCATCACGGCTACGAAACGAATCGTGCGAGACTTGCGACCGTAGCTGGAAATCAGTGGCTAACATCAGCATATTTTTTCAGACACTTGAATACACAGAAATGGTCGAATTCTAT
>JASANF010000423.1:0-37427 GCA_030248245.1 Trissonchulus sp. WLG1_4
GGGCAGAGTCTGTATAAGCATAGGCCCTGTGGTGGCTCGTAGCACCAAGTCTGACTAATTTCAATCAACAGCTAAATAGTTCCAAAATTTCTTTAACGTTAAATTACCGCTTTCGGTTAAACTACCGGTTAAAAGCCGTTCTAAATACCGATATAAAATATACATCAACCTTAAAACACACTAACAACCACGCAAAATCACATAACATAAGTAGTTGAAAAAAGCCCATGAGTGATGCACAAACACCAAAACTTAGAAATATTAACCACACTCTAAAAGCAATAATTACATTCCCGACCACAAAAATAGCATATGATTAACATATAAGACCATCTGTTAAGTTTTATGTGTTCTGCCTTGATGCTTCAGGTGTATACCTAGGTCCGAGACCGAAATGTATCTCCCGGACCAAAAGGTAGGACCCTACGTCGCTTACTAAGCCTAGATCTACCCGAAGCCTGAGCCTAACCTAAAATCTACGCTACCCGACAAGAACAAGAGGAAGACCACGATTGTGGTGTAGAGATTTATTGAAATGCAAATAACATTCAAGGGCAGGTACAAATATCACGGGACACAGAGGAAATGCAAGGCGGCAGCCGAAAACACACGCAAACGTTCGTTAAAATTCGTAACAAATCACACTGATTTTGAGCCAAACCACTTACATCAAATTTGAGAAATGTAAATACAATGACCGCTTGTTATTGTGAAAGTTTCCTTAGACATTTTTTGACTGTTAATAACGTTGTAGTCATACTAGTCGCATTTCTTAGACAAACTTCACAACTCAACCAAAAATAAACTATTAGTTGGAAATTACGACCAATTGCTGCAAATTTCCAAAAAGTACCTACGATTAAACTGAAAGTTCAGTTGCAGAAATCAATGCATAAGCCACATCAACCACCTTAAATTCATACTCACTATCAGGCAAAAGCACAAAATAGCTAAAATAGTCTCTTAATTAACACGAAAGTATAAATTTTTACAAATATT
Source organism: Trissonchulus sp. WLG1_4 (assembly GCA_030248245.1). Taxonomy (NCBI): domain Eukaryota; kingdom Metazoa; phylum Nematoda; class Enoplea; order Enoplida; family Ironidae; genus Trissonchulus; species Trissonchulus sp. WLG1_4. The sequence goes on from JASANF010000423.1 coordinate 1,000, forward strand.
AATCGTTTGCTATCTAAATATGCACAAATATAGCTAAATAATGTTAACATTAATACAACCGACAGTAATAAATCATCAAAATAAACGAAGGTTGAGCAAATTTTAACCAACAGCTGAAACTATAAGTAATAACTAAAATAATTCTATGATCAATACAAGACTGTAGTTAAAATCTGTCACAATATTAGCGTTTTTCTAACTAAATAGTCACAATAATTGCTAAAATAATCCTATTTAATTAACGCATATTACAGTGTCACTTCAAGCAGTGAGCTTAATCAGGTCCGAGCAGAGAAGTGATCAGTCGCCTACCTGACTCTGATCTAGGGCGACAACAAGAGAAGGCGCACGGAATAATAAATGAAATTTACTGGCGTAAAAGTATACAAGAACATGGCATCGATGCAGAAACAAAATAGTAGGGACAATTGGGATATAGGAACACAATAGGGACGCAACCTACCCATCCGACAGTTAGGAATGAACTAGTGATCTCATCGCATCGAATAAAGTGTTAGCTGCAGAGACCGAGAGACTAACACAGAAGTACCAAAACAAATTAAGTGTGTCGCCCAAGGAGAGAAACGAGAACTTTTCCCCCTGCCAAACGTGAAAAGAGGAAAAATAAACAAGAAAGGAAGGAGGCTTCCAACAACAGATAAAAATTTTTAGAAAAAAAAAAAAAAAAAAAAAAAAAAAAAAAAAAAAAAAGAATTGAAATCTAATTAAAAATTTCAACTTAGGTGACCCATACAACTTTTAAAATGATTAATGCTGATACTGTTACGATACGAAATTACTCACCACACACAGAGTAAATAGACCGCACAGCCAACACTTTAAACATTTTGATATCGAGCCATTGATTAACCCTATATTAGACAAAACTAATCAACTGAAAAACAAACACCTGCACACCCACATAAAACAATTGATACCAATAAGTACATTCTATACTAAAAATTACTACTCACAATAAAGCCCCCAGAAAATACACACACAACTGATTAACACATAAGTATTATACACTCAAAAGAGTTCAAAGACCACTCACGACTCTTAACAAATACAAAAAAAATTGCTAAAATAAGCCTATTATTAACACATCTGACAGTGAAAATCTTCAAAAAATAACCAATGTCTGACTAAATTACAACATGAAGTAACAAAATTCTAAAAATACGTACATTTAAACTGATGCTTAGTTAAAAAGTCACTAAAAGCTATATCAAATCGTACTCTGGCCACAAAACCATACTCGCGATTAAAAAAACACAAAAACAACAAAAAAGTCTATGCTAGTACATAAAACCAAGGACTACACAGGAGTATTTGAAATCCGATAAAAAGGTAAAGAATTCTAGAAATTATTAAAACTATTCTATTAACTATAACTATTATTTATTAACTACTTCTTCAGTAACAATTTAGTAAACACCTATATGACCCATACTTTGACCTAAAAAATCACGGCCACGACTACGGAAAATTCCAAACTTAGCTGAAATAAGACTATCATCAACACTTTGGACAGTAAAAAGTAACCAAAAAAGAAACAGTCTGAATAAATACAAAAATAACCTACCATGAAATGTGTACTTTGATTAAATATTCACTGAACAGACATCACCCACACTCTGACCATGACCATAAAACTTCCTTGCGAACAGGCAAAACTACACAAATAGATGAAACGAGCTTATGTTTAACACATAAGACATAAAAATTTCCAAACACGAACCCTTTTCTGACTATGTACAACTAAAGAAGAGACAAGTCTATCATTCAAACACATGAAATGAATTAAAAATACGCTTATGATCTGTATATAAAATGTAGCATGATCCACATGCTGACCTGAAAATGGCATACTCAAAATTTTAAAAACCACAAAATAGCTAGAATATGCCTATGAGTAACACATTAGACTATAAAATTCCCAAAACTTTTACAATTTGTTACCTAAATAACCACAATAAAGCTGAAATAATCTCTTCATTAACACATATGCAGCGTGAATTTACCAAAAACGAACAAAGAAATTTCAATCAACAGCTGAAAATTTCTGATAAAACTTACATAACCTACTTATGTTTAGACAAAATCACAAAATAGCTGACATAAGTATATAGCTAACACATTAAACTATAAATTTACCAAACATTAACAGTTTTCTAACTTAATAATGACAACTAATGCTGAAAATAAGCTTGTCATTAACACAAAGGCAGTAATAATTTGCCAAAGACGAACAGAGGTCTGACTAAACTTCAATCAAAAGCTAGAAAAATCTAAGAACAACCTACAAAAACATATATACTAACATATAGTACAGTAAAACTAGCCAGAAAGAACGAAAGACCTTACCAAATGGCAAATTCCAATCAATAAAATAAAAAGTTCTAAGGGACGCTGTAGTAAAAAATTTTTCGATAATAAACCACACTCTGTTCACAAAAAAAAAGAAACTCACGACCAGACAAAATCACGAAACTAGCTGAAACAAACCTACGACTGACACATAAGACAGTAAGAATCACAAAACATTAACAATTTCTAACTATATAATCACACCTATAACGAAAGTGAGCCTATCATTAACAATTACGACAGTGAGAATTTAACAGAAGAAACTAACGTTTGACTAGATTCCAACCAACAGTTAAACTTTTCACAAAATACTTCACAACAAAATACTTTAAAACACACTCCACGATCAGACAAAACCACAAAAATAGCTAAAATAAGCCTATAATTAACACACAAAGATATAAAGTCTTGGAAAATTTAAGTGGTTTTAGACAAAATAATCATGAAATGTGCTGAAAAAGCCTCTATTCACACACATTACCGTGAAATTAACCATACACGATCATTGCTCCTAGTAAGTTCCAAGAAACAGCTAAAACTTTTCAAAAAATACTTACAAATACACACTCACAATCAGATAAAACTACAAAAATTCTAAAGTGAGCCTATTATTGACACACAACGGCTATAAAATCTATCAAAATCAAGCGTTTTCAGACAAATAATCATAAAATTTGCTAAAATAAGCCTAAAATTGACACATATTACTGCAAAATTAAGCATAAACGGTCACTGGCCTAGTAAATTGTAAGCAACAGCTAAACTTTTCAAAAAATACTTACAAATACACACTCACGATCAGATAACACCACAAAAATTGCTAAAGTGAGTGTATGACCAACACACAACGGCTATAAAATCTACCAAAATTAAGTATTGTCAGACTAAATAATCATAAAATTTGCTAGAATACGTCTATAATTGACACCTATTACTGTAAAAGTTAATCCAAAACGATCAATGGTCTTACTAAACTCCAAGCAACAGCTAAACTTTTCAAAAAATACTTACAAATACACACTCACGATCAGATAACACCACAAAAATTGCTAAAGTGAGCCTATGATTAACACACAACGACTATAAAATCTACCAAAATTAAGCATTGTCAGACTAAATAACCATAAAATTTGCTAAAATAAGCCTATACTTGACACATATTACTGTGAAAGTTAACTCAAAACGGTCAGTGGCCTTAGTATATTGTAAGCAACAGCTAAAACTTTTCAAAAAATACTTACAAATACACACTCATGATCAGATAACACCACAAAAATGTTAAAGTGAGCCTATGATTAACACATAACGGCTATAAAATCTACCAAAATTAAGCATTGTCAGACTAAATAACCATAAAATTTGCTAAAATAAGCCTATAATTGACACATATTACTGTGAAAATTAACTCAAAACGATCAATGGTCTTACTAAACTCCAAGCAACAATTAACTTTTTCAAAAAATAGTTACAAATACACACGCACGATCCGTGAAACCACAAAAATGTTAAAGTGAGCCTATGATTAACACACAACGGCTATAAAATCTACCAAAATTAAGCATTGTCAGACTAAATAACCAGAAAATTTGCTAAAATAAGCCTATAATTGACACATATTAATGTGAAAGTTAACTCAAAACGATCAATGGTCTTACTAAATTGCAACCAACAACTAAAACTTTTCAAAAAATACTTACAAAAACCCACTCACGATCGGACAAAATCACAAAATAATGTAACAAGTCTATGATTACCACATATATATTACATTACCTTCGCCGTCACGCCCGATAGACGCTATGAGTCATCTTAGGAATGTGTCAATTTACCTACTATTAGCAATTAATCAATCACGATGACGCCATGACTCACCCTAAACTTCTGTCAAATTACCAACTATTAGTCATTAATCATTGTGGTTACTACCAAACTATTAGGTTTACAAAATATGTATATTTAGCAATAGGTAAATCTACCCTTAGCGTGGGTATTCAGCTTGGGTTGTTATATTAGCTTGTAGTACTTATGTTATACGATGATATATTGCTAGAGTCCAAAAAATTCCACTAGGTATACTAAACCTGCCATACCTGCCAAAAAACGAAAAATTTAGCCAAGCTTATTATATCACCTTGTAGTACTCTTGATAGGCTACACAATGACATATTGTTCAGATTGATCGGTACTGTAACCGCTAAGTAATTGTCCATGCGCGTGCGTTATGTTTTTTAGCCAAACACAGTACATAAGCGTATTTGAAAAAATAAGGTGGTTGTACTAAAACAGTGACTACTAATGACAGAGTATGAATTGAGCTTAGATTTTTATATCACCTTGTACTACTCTTGATAGGCTACGTAATGACGTATTGATCACGTAAATCGATTGAGTAATTGCTGAGAAATCTTCCATGCCCGTAAAATGTGCGGTATGTTTTTAACCGAAAACTTCCAATAAGGTACCTAAACGTAGCTATAGCTAACTACCAGGTAATAATTCAGCTTAGTTTTTTATATAGCCTTGTAGTCCTAATGATAAGCTACAAAATGACCTATTGATCTGGTTGATCGGACAATTAATTGCTGAGTTACAGCTCATTTACCTAAAATACGTAATCTACAGTAACCTACCTAACTAGTTTTCTGCCACTAGTTGGAAAAAAAAAAAAAAAAAAAAAAAAAAAAAAAAAAAAAAAACCCGGTGGTCAATATGCTGTTCTCTGCCGCCAACGGAGATGTCTCCGCCATGAGGAGGTCCGTAAGGTTTAGTAACCAAGGTCTAGAAAAAACCATTTTTGTGAAATCCATCCTCAGATAATGTTTTTCACAAAGTCTATTTGCGAAGAAATTTTTTACATTTATTGACACTCCTTGGTAACTATAATTCCATTTTCAAGGCTTGGGATAAAGTTTTGAGTTAAAGCTAAAATAGCTTGCAAAACAAATTTCTGGTTTGGAAGGCAATTTCCTAAGCTGTGGCGTCAGCGTAGGATGACGCTAAATTGCATCCTGTCAATTAGTTCGGTCGGGAACACTTAACAGTAAAAAAATTAGTTAAAGTTTAGATAGTTTATTGAAAACAAACAAGCTAATTGCATACATACGTACATTTCCCTTAGTTTGGAATAGCCTGGTTCATACTTGTCCGTATCCGCATGATATTCAAAAAAGGTGTTTAGGTCGAACGTCATTATTGTGTGAATTACAACACTTTCGTTACAATGCTTCATTTCGTTCCAAAAAAATACGTTTTAGAACAAGTCAAGTTCGAAAACACATTTTGTAAATCTGAGTTTATGTTGCAGTTTCGTGCACAAAAAGTCATTCTCGACAGAATCTGGTTTGCACCAAAGGCTGTCAACTGGCAATCAAGCTGATTGGCAGTTAACTGGCAATCATTTTTTTTGATTGCCAACTATTTCATTACACCAATGGCTGTCAACTTTATGGCCATTAAAATTGGTCATCAAGTTGACAGCCAACTGTGAAAACTTTGATTGTCATCTAGATCACATTTAACTAGCAATCAACGATGTTTTATAGGTAAAAATGACCAAATTTCTTGATTATGTTGACCTTATTGACCAAATCCGTGCCCAAGAAACCATTCCTGCACTTGTGAGATTGTATTGCGACCACTTTTAACTCATTGATGCCGCTGTTTAACGCAGATTTCGTTTTTCAAAACATGCTGTTCAAGAAGCTTTGGCTCCCGCGGTCTCCGATAGAATTGCTTATGCTTCTACACGAAATAATGATCACCAAATAATAATCACTAAACTAGTGTTTGGATCGGTTAGAACCGATTAGAACCGGAACCGGAACCGAAGGTGTTAGTAGAACCGGAACCGGCACCACAACCGGAACCGATGCAATTTCGGATCCGATAGCAGTTTTCAATTCGTTGTGAAAACTCAATTTTTTGTTCAACAGTAAACTCGCGTTTATGTTTCTGATACATCTCCATATAACCAAATTAGGCCTAAAATTCAAAATTTTCTCCACAGTTATTTCTAATGGCTGCCGTTTCACCCCCGCAACTTTTTGGCGTACCTATTATTCCCTGCTTTCATCTTTACGAAAGCATATGTATGTGTGTATTAATTAGTTGTGTACCATAGATTTGCTTAGGTTTACTCCGCTATTTTATAACATGGTGCTAGTATTTGGTGAAGTTTAGGGCCCGAAAATAGAAAGGAAACTAAATGGCACTATGTCGAAACTGTAAGAAACGGTGAAAATAATTTGTTAACGTAATGTAATAATGTAATTATGACACAGTTTTAGGTTTAAGGTGGTAGTGTCGCCAAAGCAGTTTTGTTCATATGTAGTTTGCAAATAAAGAGCTTTTTGCTTTGAAATTTTAGATTCCCTGAGCAACTAGCACAATGCTATATGGTACCTAATAATTACTTCCTGACCCAAGACGACCGATATTGACAAATATCTTCGACCAATCACCATGTGTAAGGCAGACATCACACAATAGGGACATGGAAGTTCAAAGAATCAAGCCAGATATCAGATTGGCCAACTTGTGAAGCACACATAGCGTGTCCACTTTGCCACAAATAATAAAAAAAACAAAGGTACGTTTTTTATTTTAAAATAACATACACGTCCAGATTTTTCATAATTTATCATTATTTCTATGAGTACTTCACAGTTTCCGCACAGTTTCACAGTTTATACAGGTACTACTCCACAATCACTCAAGCAATTTGCAGTAAATTTTGTGTGCATAAACTAAAATGTGTCCTTTTAGTCTATGATTGATTGATTTATTTATTTAGAACGACAATAACAAAGAACAAGTAAGTACCAGCACAAAATCCATAATTGGACATACTATGCTGCTAGTCCACATATATAGGCAGTCACAAGTTGCTCTTTAAAATATTAGTATGTGTATTAGTGTCTGTTCAGTTTACTGTATTTTATATATTAATTATTCAAAAAAACAAACTAATTCATTTGTTAAATCATTGAATAATCATTGAATAAGCCTCTGTGCGTCTTAAAAAAGCTAAATAGGTGAACTTTGCAACTTGGTTCAATACAGTGTGGTCAGCAGATGACATTAAATTAACAAACTTTTCCATCAAACTGGTTAACACGCAATTTCTTAGACAGGGTACAATTAACAATTCTCGTAAATTCACGAAATAATCACATTCTAATAGAAAATGAATTTCATCTTCAACTGTGTTCCTATTACAAAGTTTACATAATCGTTGTTCTCTAGGGAGTCTATGATCTGTCCTTCTGTCCCATCTGCCTCTTTCTATTTCGAGATCGTGTGAACGAAGTCGCAGTGTTATGAACGACTGTAGATGCCTTTTGTTTGTAATAACATTGAAATAATATTCTTTTTCATAATTTGTTTTGAATTTTAAATGGAATTCTAAACTAGGTAAACTTTGCATTTCCAAGGACAACTCATTGTAAAAAAAGTGTCAGTAACTTGTTACGGGCATTTTGCAAGAAAACTTTTTTATTTGCAACAAACTGTTCATTTCAGGGTTCCATACATCCTAGACTAGATAGGATTTTTATCAAACATGTAACCCACGACAGCATGTTTGGGTTAGAGAAAGACATGTAACATAAAGCAAAATAAGCTTGCTTTCTAGGACACTGAACATCAGACATCAAAATTTTACACCAGTAGCTCAGCATTGCACAGATTCTGTTAATAAGAAGAGAGTATCTGCCAGTTTCAGCATACACTGCAGTAGTTGGGGTAGTGTTTTTAACACGTAAAATTCGCTTCAGATAAAGTAGTTGTACTTTTTCTTGAGCCTCATTGTGGTTATGTAAAAAACGAATTGTCTCATTTGTAACACAGACGGATAAATTTCCCCATATTTCACAACCGTAGGATCGTGCCCTGGTGTAGGAATCTTTCGGGTCTTTGCTCTCGGCTCTCGATGTCCCTTTGTAGCCAAGGATACTCTCTTTGGTGGTTGTCTTGGCGTCTTCGCCGTCTTCTTCTGTATTCCGCCGGCCGACGCTCGCGTCGGTTTCTGCGGTGGTTGCTTCCTTAACGCACGAGGCATAAATGAACTTATTGACTCACGGATAAACTTTACAAACAAACCATATATATCGTACACAAATATCGTGATCAATAATGACAGTAATGATTGATTAGTGATTACGGTTAGTTCTTCCCAAGAATGCCCAGCCAGCTACGTCAGCCAGAGTTAAAAGTGGAAATTCATTTGATGTACATAACGTCAAATTTTGGTCAACTTAAATTTTTAACCAATTTTTCAATGGGAAAAGTCGTCAAATCGATATACCAAAAAATTCTATATGGCTTTTGGTACTTTTTAAAACAGTTTTATGCAGCAGATTGCAAGCTGCAACTTTTTGAAAAGTCGTATGTGTAGGCAAACCTTTCTACAATAATTTCCAAAATACGTTGAGCAACATTGATAAAAACAAACTATTTTTCAAACAAATTTTTCGACAACCACTTTTTGGCTTCTGAAACTTTTCTTAACGGATTTTAGTACTAAAAATTAGTTTTATTTTTTGAAAAATACGTATGCGTAGGCAGTTTGCAGGTTTCTGAAATTGGGCTGTAGTATTTATTTTTTCAAGTTTTTTGTTGTTTTTTTACTGTCAGCTGCGAAAGCCGAAAGCCAAAGCTGAAACTTTGCACACCATTAGAACAAACGTATATGGAGGTGCCAAATTTCTTGAATTGTAATTATTATGATTTGCCTCAATAAGATAGGCTTTTTATAACGTCACTTTCGATAAAAATTAAGATTACTAAAAATTTTCACCACTATTTAAAATTCGACAAAAATAGCACCTCGGCAAGATAATTGTCGTTAATTTAACCTATAAATTGCTACATTTGGTTGAGGCACCACTGAGTTACGTTACTTCAAAAATTAGTCAAATTTTTCAAAATTTCAATTTTGATGCAGTCATAAACTTTGCTCAAATGCTCCGAGACTCATCAAAATTCGCGAAAATGCTTGCCTGGTGTCTATCTTGCTTGCACTTAAGCAAAAAAATTCGTATTAGCAAGAAACAAAAAAGTATCGCAATTTGATTTATCGGAAGTTACTCAGACTCTGAGTACCCCTTAACGTGGTGCACCGAAGAATTGACTGTGCAATAAAACTTCGGGTATGTTTTTAAGCCTTTGGCCTTGACGAAAGTTTGTGCAGCAGTGAATTATGTTTTGTTTGATAAACATAACGTGCACATTTGTTGAACCTTTTTTTAATTTGAATTGAATTTTGATGTGTAGATGTTAAATTTAACGCCTTACTAGGAGGCCTAATAGAAACATTTATAAAGCCTACCGGCTCTTACTGAACTAACACAAAAAACCTGCTGGCTCTTAAGATAGACTCTTGAAAAACAACCCAACTCTGCAGGCGGCTTTAATAAAATTAAATATGGCTGCCGCCATCAGAACAATCCAGCCAGCCGTACATACCAACATACACCCATGTGCATATGAATATTTAAAATAAGTTTGGCCGTTCGTACGTATACGTATCGGCGCAACGAAGCCAGTCACTTCTCAGAACAAGGCCGGCTATTTTTATTTAAATTAGGCCACGATTGTCAAAATAGTTACTTTTGCCCAAAAAAGGTAAAAAATTGCTATAATTTTAGAGAAGCGGGGTCAAAAAATTGTAAGATAAGGAGAGTACAAGCCAGGGCGGGTGGGGTACCCCCATTTTTTTGTACTGTATTTTACCTTTCAAGGGGGGGTCTTCTTATGCGCGGGCGCGCAAAAAAAAGACACTAAGGACCCCCAAACCCCCCCCAGCCCAAAAAAAAACCCCCGAAAACCCCTCGAATAACAACCCCCCTTTTTTTTGTAATCCACCCAGTTTTTTTTTTTTTCTTCACCTCCCGCCTTAAGGGTTTAGGGTTATAAAAACCCTCTTCACCCGGCATCCGTGGGAGAGCCAGTACATGAGCTTAATAAGCGAACATGCACTGACTAGTCCTGTCCGGTTGGGTTGTGGTCTAGGTTATGAGTCGTGAGTCACCAAGTTGGTAATGCAGCCCTTGTTTTTCTGCATCTTCTTTAGTTTTCTTCTTTTTATGTCACCCAGTTTCAAGTATATTACAACACCATAACATAACTTCTGCTTTTGTGAAGCTTCCATACGTCGACTGCTTTCATTTCTTCTTGCTGTTTCTTTTGCTTTTTCTCAATGTTTTGTACTAAAAGTTTGTGCCGTTTTTCCGTAACATATCCGTTGTATGTCGGAATCAAGGCTGCTGCACCAGTTACATAGTAAATGTTGGATTACCCCCATGACCTATACTAATAATTGTTTCCGCACTATCCTTGTCAATGCTGTCGCCGTTGTGGCTATGTCTTCAAGTGCTGACTGCTGTTTTTCGGTGCTAGCCTGTTTGATTACTTTTGTGTTCCCCAACTGACTTAATTTTGGCAGCGTTTGTGCAATTTTATAGATATAATTACAGTCGCTCCAGCTAATTCAGCACCTTGTATATCATATAACATGGTCCCTGGTGTCAGACTTGTAACTCTTTTAATTGTCGTTTTAATTTTGTCCAGTTGTGCATTTATGCATTTAGTTGTTTAATCTTTAGAAAACCGTACAATTTGCATCTGACTATTTCTGCGTTATTGTTCAGTTGCGGTTTCTCTTCTAATTTAACCAGCCAATGTTGTCGTCTCTACTCTATCTGTACAGACCAACCATAGTAGCTGCCTCTTGTTTTTAATTTGATAATTCACAGGAACTCTTTTTTTCTTCTTCTGTTAACTCTGACTTCTGATCGGCCGGGGTAGCTGCTTCTTACTTTTACGTCGGCTTTTACGTTGATGGCTTTCTTTTGTCCATTTTGATTCGCAGCTGCTTTTTGCTTCTACCTTTATCAACACTGAATTTGTCTTTACTTCGTCCAATTTGATCAGCCGCTGGAGCTGCTTCTTGCCCGCACGTTGACCACCCACTGTAGCTGGCTCTACTTTGTTTGTACAGATCTGCGGCTGTACCAGCTTGTTGCCGCCGGTTTGATCAACACTACATCCGTCTTTCCTTTGCGTAATTTGACCAGCTGTTAAACGGTAGTTGTTTCTTGCTTCTACATTGACCAGCCAATGTAGCTATTTCTAGCTTATCTACTCACCTGCCATAGAAATCCGGCTAGCTGCTTCTACTTTGAACCAACCATAACAGTTCTTTTTTATGGGACATCAGATTATAAGCTTTCTTCGACATTGTCACTGCGGATAGGTATTCTTGCTTCCATTTCAAACTCGTAGCGTTAATTTCTGCGTTCTTGCATCTCCTGCAATAATTGCAGTAGTCTCTTATGACTTCTGTTCCAAATCCATCCTTTGAGTTGTTCCTTATACAGCTTCAAAACAGATAAGTAGTATGGAGTCCGTTGTTAACAGTAAGCTAGTTTATAGTCCCCATGGCATAATTGTACACATTTACATAGCACTTTTTCTTTTTTCAATTTTCTTAGCAATTCGTTTTACAAACCTCAACACTTGGCCGTATCCCGTGCTTCTTCTCACAGTTCTCACAAAATAAAAGCAGACTATAAGAATGTCTCTTGTCCAAAAAGCCAGTCAACTGTGATTAGCATATTTGTAACCAAAATCAAAGTTCCTTATTTGCCATTTTCTTCCCCACCACCCCTCATACATTCGACACGTCCTCTCGTGAAAGGACATACACACGAAAAAACTAAACAAATGCAACACTGACGTATTAAATTAATATCCAGTACGCACACAAATCATATCCTCCTAATACAATCCATGTAACCATGTATTACCAAGAGGTATAGCAGTTCGATGAGTATAAGCTTGAAGCCGCCCAAAAAGTATCTTCACCAACCTTTGCCTCCATTAATGTAATTGCTAATCTCCCCTTACATAGCTTTTACCAAAACCCAAATCCAACCCTGATACCAATTTCCAAATCTTTCGTTGATTTGATAGGTGACTCAATCCTGCTTGACCACAGTCCAGCTCACACCGAAGTCCGCAAAATGGAATGACGTATCAGCATTCAGTTCTCTTCCGTAGTCAAGAATTTGCATAGAATCCCAGAGTTTTCGGCAAACGCGAAACCATGGGACCGAGACCAAATGTCTGTTTAATCTCAGTCAAACTTTGATGATTTTAAAGTTTCTTTTCAATCAGACCATACAGTAGTTTCGTAACGATCGACTCTGAAACTCAATCCACCCAGTGAGTTCAAAGCAAAAAATTTCATTCACTTTGGGTCAATATGTTTGATTTGATGTTCTGATTCCCGGAGTGCCATTTTAGGCCAAACGGTATAATAAACCATTTTCTATGCTAAATTAAAGCTTGTTCAGCTGTAAAAAAATAGCCACAAATTTTTTTGAACTGTATGAAAATTAAATAAAAATTACTAGTTTTTAGAATGTAGCTTTAACTAAAGCTGAAACTTTGAGCCGACGTAATATTTACAACCTAACAAACATTATGGGTGGTTGAACTTCTACCCGCCGACTCGATCCGAAAATTGACCCACCCCGTTTTCAAATGTCACGGACACCAAGTTAGTTACCAAAGTTAGCTGCATCATAAAAGCCTGCACATAAAATATAAACTATGGCAGGTTCGGTAGCAAAACTAAAATGTACAGACAGAACTGTATAAAACCAATGATGGCCACCGAAAGAAATGATGGAACCGGTTGGAACCGGCACCATGCCGGTTCCGGTTCCGGTTCCAAAATTGCTGCCGGTTCGGTTCCGGTTCCGGTTCCGGTTCCGGTTCCATCCGGTTCCAGTGGAACCGATCCCATCTCTAAATTAAGGGGGGGGGGCTACCCAGGTCAAAAATCAAAGTTCTCCAATTTTGCTAATTTTCACATATGTTACTCCCCCAAGGTACCCCAACCTCAGATAAGAACAATTAAGCTTGAAGGTGCACTTTTGGTTCGGTGCCTTTGTCAGTGTATTTACATAGGCAAAACCACGCAAACAAGCCTAAAAGTAGCCCTTACATGGACAGTTCTAACACAAACCACATTAAACCAATCAAGCTGAAACTTGGCATAGTAGTATGCCAAGTAGCTCACATGTATGCGCAAAATCGTATGATCCGGATTTTCGATATGTATTTTCAATTCTAAAATCGAGGGCGAAATGTAAAAAATGGCCGTTTTTTGGGCCCGCCAAATTTGAGTGATTTTACATTTGGCGTCACTGCTCAGGCCATGGGCAAAAATTTGAAAAAATGGATCATAAAGGTTGAGATATGACAGTAGGCTATCGAATTATGTAAAAATCAGCTTCGTCAGTATTAACAAAAATTTCGAGTAAATGAACGCTTTGTGAGCAGAAAAAACTTTTTTGCGCCTATGATTTACACGCAAAATTGAATTTTTGGGCGCCCCTAGTAAAAAATTGGCAAAAGCATTGGTTCCAGTTTGTTACATCTGCGACGCGCCTTCCCTGGGGCTACATTGTGTGCAAACTTGAAGCGAATCGGAGAACCTAAAATTTTCACTTATACAGGCAGCCCCCCCTTAAGTTGACAGCCATTGGTGCAAACCAGCGATAATCAGTGTTGCACAGCGGACCGGTCTTAATTGTACTTACGGACAAGCAGTAGCATTCAAAATTTACATTACTTAGGGGCCTTATCCAAAATTGGATTTAACGGATTCGATTTAAACTGATTTTGCTAATAACACAGCACAAAATTAAAATAGCCGGCTGAAATTTTGCCCTACAAGGCTTACATACATTATCTCGGTATGTGACAAGTAGTGTTGTTCCGTCAGAAAATTTTAGTTTAGTTTTAGTTATAGTTTTGGTATAAACTATGGTTTCAGTTAAGTTTTAGTTACGGTTTTGGTATAACCCTTAATTTTAGTTAGGTTTTAGTTATAGTTTTGGTAGAAGGTCTAATTTTAGTTTAGTTTTAGTTATAGTTATGAGCAAGGGAAAAAATTAGTTTTAGTTATAGTTATGGTATAGTTTTAGTTATGGTACAACCGAGTTTTAGTTATGGTATAGTTTATAGTTATGGTACAGCTTCGGTGAATTTCAAGTTTTAGTTATGGTATAATTATATTGTCATTAACTCTACAATACCCAGTGGATAACGTGAGATACTTCACGATGAACTACCAAATCTGGGACTATAAAACTAGTTTATTCAACTGAACGTATCTTTAAGCTGCTTTTTGGAAATGTAGATCTTTGTATAAGGCGGCAATTTTTAGTACTCACTGCCACACAACAAAGCCTATGCTTAATTAATCAATGAGCATTTTGATTGCAACTCTGGCAGTCAGGTTTTTGTGTGTCAGATACAGCGGTGTAGGCGGCAATGTAGTTTACTTCTGCCAATTAACTATGACAGGTGCACGGTTGCTGTGCTCATACTATAGGGTAAGGTACATTTTCACAATTCTCAAATTTGAGCTCTTATAAAGCAAAAACGTTGCGTCCTAGAGCCCTAATCACTGTTTTGTTCTCCATTAATTTCCCTGTTGTATAGCGTTTCGTGATCACTTTACGACGCACGTAGCTCGAGCAATAGCCAAAAAACTAGAAGGCATGAGACTATGCCGTTCCAAAACGACTAAAAATGCCGTTCCAAAACAATTGGATTAAACGAACTTAACTTTTAAAGCACTGCTTTTTAGTCAGATTAAACAGACTCAACTATTAACGCTAATGTTAAGCGTGCATGCTAAATCCATTTAGTGTAGTGGTTGCAGAGTTTGCGAATTGGTTCGGAATCGGAGTAATATAAAGCCTAAAGCATATGACTTATTTTAACAGGTTTAGTCCGCTAAGCCTAATTCGTATTTGCTGGTCTTGGAATAAAATAAGTCTACATAGTCTGTTTGATCCGGTAAAGGAATGGGCTCCAAATAAAAGTAGGATTAAACGGACTGAACTTTTTTTAATCCGAGGTTTTGGAATGACAAATCGGACTAAACGGACGAAAAGAGTTAAAATATGTCAGTTTCTTAATTTTAGTCTGACCCCATTTCAAAACTACCACTGGACTAAACGGATTTAACATGCACGCTTATGCACGCTTAACATTAGCGTGCATAGTTGAGTCCGTTTAGTCCGATTAAAAAGCAGCGCACTAAAAATTAATTCCGTTTAATGGCTGGTTTTAATGGTTTTGGAATGGCATTTTTAAGCATAATTTTTAAACCGTTTAGTCCGATTATAGTTAACCCTTTAATCCGGTAAAGAAATAGGCCCTATGTTCAGATCTGTGTCCATGACAATACAGTTGCAATTGTAATTAGCAGCTAACACAAAAAAATGAGACTAACTAATAACTTCAAAAGTGAAAATTTTCAACTGATTTCTGTACGGTTTGTAAAATACAAGTTGAGCGGTATCAAAGTGATACTCAAAAGTCTTAGATGTTACATGCTAGTTTTTTACAATTAACTAAAGATAACTATACTGGAACAAACATGTTAATAACAAGCTCTTCCGATGAGTGAGAAGTGGTTAAATTGTGAGACCTGAGTGTCAATATTCCAGAGGCCAATATCTGTGGCCATCATCTGTGGATAAAATCATTTTTTAAATCAACCAAACTTATGCACAATGCAAACACATTTACCGTTCATTTACCTGAAAGCCTCTCAAACAGTAAAAATTGGTGAATTTTAAATAGGTTTTCAGGTTAAAATTTCTAAACTTCTATTCTTAAAAAACGTTAGGTCTCACCGAGATTCGAACTCCTAACTTGATTAGGAGTCCAGAGTGCTCACCGTTGCACTATAATAACCTGTCAGAAAGAACCATAGCTTATGTACGCAACACCTTTGTGTGCGACTGAGCTGCCGCTTCACATGCATAATCTAAGATTTAAATAGTGACAATTGAATTAATGCAATTTGATACAGTCAGTTTCAAATGAAAATGCCTTCGACGCGTCGGAAATTTTGGCGTCGGCCGACGCGTCGGATGATGTAAAACATTCAAGATAACATCAAATAGAGTCGTTTTGCTGATACTGTTGCTCTGTTGATTAGCTCCATGAAAATTTTTATTGTTTTATAGATGCCATGTTATCAGCGACCGTTTGACTCAGTTGGTTGAGCTATGGACTCAGAATACGAATGTTAGTGGTTCGATCCCACTCCGGTGCTTTCAGTTTTGCAGTTCGATGCGAGAATTGTGTATGGCTGAAAAGCCAACTCTCAAGTTAGGTAGGGTTATTTGGTTACGGCTACGTGACCTTCAACTGACCCGATAAACTTATTCGGCCCGTTTTCATGAAAAACTCATTTGAATTAAAAATTTGAAAAAATTGAAAAATCATAAAGAAGGTTTGAATGTTCAAAAGTAGATCATTGAAAGTTTCTAGACAGGAAAGATCAAGTTAAACTGTTTTTCGCAAAAGTTTTATTTAAAAACACAAAAATTAAAACAAATACAGATGATCTGGGAGTTGAACCAGAGACCTCTAGACCGCTAGACTACCGAGTTGCACACACACTTAGCCTTTAAATACGATTAACTGAAACACAAATTCTCAGTATACCGTCCTTCCACTAGTGACACATGTAAGTCGTACTTTTTACATAAAAAACTACAAGATAGAGTAAGATCTAAGAAGAGAAACTAACAAATAGGTAAATCGTAACGGTTTTCTGCTTTGACATTTGTATGAAGATCTTTCATAGTCAAGGCCGGTTGGCTCAAGTGGTAGTGCGTTAGCATTTACTGAGCATCTGATTTCAAGTCAGAAGTTTGAGGGTTCGAAACCCCACCGGTTCTCAGCTTTTGCATTCTGAATATTTACAGTTGCTGTTCTTGCGTCTTTTCGTTAGCCAACATTGAGCCTACCTGCCTTTCTAGTATAAGTTAACGTAGTTACAAAGATTTCAGTGTTAGGGCAGGCCTTAACACTGGAAAGTCGACCTACCCAAAATAACAAGTAGGCTAAGTCTCTCCATGCACAGATTCTGCTAATTCCAAACAAACCAAGTAAAAAGTACCTGTTGTGCTGTGGCGCAACAGAAAAAAAAGGGTACAAGCAATCGACAAAAACGTGTCCGTACACATGCGTATATTTCCTGCATACTGTTAAGTCGCTAATGCATATTTACGTATTCTCCCATCGTTTACCAAAACTTGGAAGTTTTAGCAAGCGTTGCACCAAAACTGTTTAGGCAGAGCACTTACCAAAACTAAGAAATTTTGGTAAGCGTTGTACCAAAACTACTAGTTTTGGTAGAGTGCTTACCAAAACTAAGTAGTTTTGGTAAGCGTTGTACCAAAACTACTAGTTTTGGTAGAGCGCTTACCAAAACTAGGTAGTTTTGGTAAGCGTTATACCAAAACTAGAGTTTTGGTACAAGTTTGCTCAAAACTCCGCTGCCCTTAGTTTTGAGTAATAGTTATGGTACAAGTCTCCAAATTAGTTTAGTTTTGGTTATAGTTTTGGTAGGAGTTCAATTTTAGTTAAGTTTTAGTTATGGTTTTGGTACAACGTTGAATTTTAGTTTAGTTTTAGTTATAGTTTTGGTATAACTGCTGAAAATTAGTTTTTACAACTAGTTTTAGTTTTAGTTATGGTATACCAGAACAACACTAGTGACAAGTTTAAGTGAATGACTTTTAACCCTTTAATGCCCAGAGTATCACTGGCTAGACAGCCTCATTCTGACACCTTCTAGTTTTTTGGACATTGCGCGAGCTACGTGCGTCGTAGAAAGATCGCGAAACCACCATTCGATAGAGAAATGAATGGTGAACAAAACATAATTATTATTGGCGGTGGTAAAACATAATTATTATTATTGGTCGATTAAGGGTCTAGGACGCACCGTTTTTGCGTTATAAGCGCTCAAAGTTGAGAATTTTTAAAAATATGTACCTCATCCTAGAGTATGAACACAGCAACTGTGCGCCTGCCGTAGTTGAATGCTAGAAATAAACTACATTATCCGCTGTATCTGATGCGCATAAAGCAGACTGCCAGAGCTGCATTTAGATTTCGTAATGTGGCCTCAAAGAAAATACTACTTTTGCGATGAAAAAAAGCAAATTTGCACATTGCTTAAATGAGCATAGGCTTCGCTGTTTGGCAGTAGGACTAAAAATTGCCGGCCAAATGCGAAGACCTACAATTCCCCATAAAAACAGCTAAAAGATCTTGTCACTAGACTAGACTAGTCAAGTTGCATAGCCCTAGATATGATAGTTCATCGTGGGGTATCTCCCATGATCCTTTGGGCATGATAGGGTTAACTGACACTGACACAAATTGACGAAACTAATCCGATAAATCCAGTTTTGGATAAGAATAAGAGCTCTAATCACTTTCCGGCTACCGTTCGTTACTTTTTGTGAAGGACGAAGCTCGTAGTACGCCGACGAAGAGGGAACTTTTTTGGCATATGTAGTGCTGTATGCTTATCCTCAAGGACACAGAGACACTGCTGTTAATAATTGACGGATTCGTTCGGCTTTACTTCTTCCAATTGCGGAATCTAATCGAAATATCGAATCGGAATCACGTCAGGAAAAAACGATAAGGACAAAAATAAGGACAAGTGTACAAAACTGAGCTTTTGCTGAACTTTGGTTTTTCACTCACAGTTGCTAGCTTCTTCCTTCTAGTCAGTTCCTTAGCTCATTTCTTTCATAAATTACATTTACATGATCATCACTTTTGATTCAATTACTACGCGACAATTTTGTTACTTAGACAACTTTTGCATGGGGTAATTCCGTCTGTGGTTTGAGACTTGAAACTTTGGACAACTTCATATAGTCCTACTCCATACTCCCTTCGCATACTCCTTACTCTACTCAGTTACTCACGGAAATAACCTAATGTATATGTGATGTTTTTGATTTGATCTACACAAGCTTGCACCCGCATATCTGTAAAGGCCTGGGGTCTTATCAAAAATTGGATTTAACGGATTAGATTTAAATTAATAATTTTGCAAATAATACAGCAGAAAATGAAAATATCCGGCAGAAATGTTGCCTTATACGTCTCACATGGATTATCTAGAACTGTGCCAAGTTTCAGCCAATTACGTGAACTTGACGCTGCGTTATTGACGAAATAAAGTTAAATCTAATCCGATAAATCCAATTTTCGATAAGATTACTAGTTACTTGGCAGTCTGCTAAATGTGTATATTGGAGGGTGGTGTGTCTGGGGCAGACAAGCCCCATCAGATTTGAGCTACCGAGACAAGCCTCCCGTCAGATTTGACACATCGGAACAAGACCCGCTTCTTAGGGCTGAAAAAATGGTGCCACAAAATTTAATGTTTACCTCAGATCGCTGTAACATGCTTCAAAAATGCGCAATAAGCAAACAATTTGTGAAAAAATTGGGCAAAACTGTTTAGATAAAACTTTAGAAATGATAACCATGTTTGCGTGTTTTGTGCGTTCAAGTTCCCCAAACGTTGGGACAAGCCCCCCTGAAATTTAGAAAAATCCGGGACAAGCTCTCCTAGACCGAGACCCTGTGTACAATGTACATGTAGGCTTGTCTGTAAGGGTGCCTGTTTGTCCGTAAGTAAAAAAATTT
Organism: Trissonchulus sp. WLG1_4; assembly: GCA_030248245.1. Taxonomy (NCBI): domain Eukaryota; kingdom Metazoa; phylum Nematoda; class Enoplea; order Enoplida; family Ironidae; genus Trissonchulus; species Trissonchulus sp. WLG1_4. The sequence continues at coordinate 20,929 of JASANF010000423.1, forward strand.
GATCAACTGCTGCAGAAAGCTTGCTTGGGCTCTCGGCTCAGCAAAGGTGAGTTGGCTATTGGCGTGGGGGGGAGGTAATTATAGGGTGGGCGATTTTGATTTTCCGAGTATGGCTCGTCTCAATTTATACTAACAGCCGTATGTCTGCTTAGCCGGCAACCTTAGGAAAAAATCATTCCACTAAATAGTGTATATGATCTGACTGTGGCGTGATTATGTGTTATTATTATCAAGAGTACATAATAGCGTCTCACTTTATATAGAAGAAGAGTGAGACACTCTCCAGCCTGCCTGTGTTATAGCACAGGCAGATGCGCTGGTCGTTTTCAGGCTACATGTTGACATTCTATGCAACATGTGACTGGCCAATCAGAAGCGAGCTTCTATTCTCTGATTGGCCGATGCCTGTGCACGTGCTCCAATCATAAAACGGGATAGGGATAAAGGCTAATAACTCATTATTTATTCATAGTCTGCTTGTAAAAACATTAAAAAAGGTTTGCAAATATCTTTGGGGATATTTTGGCAAACTTTCAGCGAAATTGATTGAGAAACTTTGAAGAAATTTAGAAAAGTTTATATCTCAAAAGTTTCTCAATCAATTTCGCTGAAAGTTTGCCAAAAAATCCCTAGAGGTATTTGCACACCTTTTTTAATGTTTTTACAAGCAGACTATGAATAAATAATGAGTTATTAAGCTTTTATCCCTATCTTAATGCTTATCAACGCATCAGCGATTATATACTAAAGTGTGTTACGCAGGGAATCTACGCGCTGATTGGCCAGTCACATGTTGCATAGAATGTCAACATGTAGCCTGAAAACGACCAGCGCATCTGCCTGTGCTAGAACACAGGCAGGCTGGAGAGTGTCTCACTCTTCTTCTATATAGAGTGAGACGCTATTATGTACTCTTGTTATTATCAAGAGTACATAATAGGATTCAAAATTCTATCTGGTAAATGTTATGACCCAAAATTTTTGAAGGGGCCCGTTGCACAAAACACTGATAAATTATTAGTAATGTTAAACCACGAACCACGGGGCTCTTGGGATTTAGGCTCAGAAGGCGAGGGCACGAGGGCGAAAAGTGACCGTGCGCCCGAGCCCAGCGGAACGTGATTTAACGGTTGAAGACCGTAACAAACGGCCTAAAACTCAGTTCTCCGGCCCTCACTCAGGTCCGGGACCTACGCATGGAATCACCAAAATAGCTGCAAAGCCCTACAAAGACACCCAACACGCAGTCAAAATTGGAGACGACACAAAACTTCCAAATTAAAAATATTTATTGGAGGCCAAAATAACAAATAACAAAAATAGAGGAAAACGAGTAAAAACCTAACTCAAGTTCATTCCCTACGCTCAGGGGAAGCTATTCCTAAACGCTATCGGCGCGTGAAGCCCTAAATACTTAACCCCGTTTCACGCTTCAGCGCCACCCCCCTGTTCGCGACGTCTTCACCAGCTCACACTGACTATAAGCCAGTTACACCATAGGACAATATATAATTTCGGCAATGCGCCGATTGGCCTAGAAATAGCTTCCCATTAAAATTCCGAATGAAAAATGTATAAAACTATTTAAATTGTTAAATAACTTCTCGGAATTTGGGCGTTAAAGTGCGAATAACTTCATGTTTTAAATGCATATTTTCATATTCACATTTCTTGTGCTGAGTCACGATTTTACTACGCCGTAAGCCAAACAGCAAGCCAGAGAAACTACTGGCAGCCTTTCTAATAATTTCTGAACTCAAGGGCGCTACACAGAGCGCTGCGAAGTCATGAAAACTGCCAAATATAAAAATGAAGAAACGCGTGTCTTGGCTTAACTCCGCGATTGTGAAACGTGAATAGGAATGAATTTCGAAGATGTATATGTCTGTATGAGTGCAAGAAGGCCTGCCTCGACCAGGGGGTGACCCCCGATTTATAACAGGAAAATGCGTTGCACAAAATTTACTGCATTGAAATTGTTCAGGAACAGGAAATTATTGATAAACTGGAACGCTTCACTGATAACTGATAAACAGTAACTGATAATTGATAACTGATAATCATTAACTGATTACTGATAAAAAATTACGTATAACTGATATTGATAATTGATAACTGATAATTGATCACTAATAATTGATAATTGATAAACTTTTTTGCAACGGACCCTTCCAAAACAGGTTTATGCTGTGGGCGTCAAGGTATTTTAATTACAGGTATATCACGTGTATATACTGCTGCAGTGTGTGTGTGGTTAATAAGCATTTGTTTACAGTTCCGTTTGAATTGTCGAAACAAGTTTTCACGGTTTCGGCTGCATTTACGCTAGCAGAGTGCCTTTGAAGTGTTCTAAGCTAAACAACCCAAGTGTGTCTATTAACACATTTGTTCATACATTTTGCTCTGTTGTGACTTGGGTTGGGGCCCATTTGTTTAGTCGACTAAGCTAGTTAATTTCAGTCCGACTAAACGACTAAAAATTAAGCTTGAATGAAATTTTCAAACCTACAGATTAGAAACATTTATGTTTAAGTCTAAGGGCCTATTCCTTTACCGGATTAAAGGGGTTAATTATAATCGGACTAAACCGTTTAAAAATTATGCTGAAAAATGCCATTCCAAAACCTCCGGATTAAATTTTAGTGCGCTGCTTTTTAATCGGACTAAACGGACGTAACTGTGCCCGCTAATGGTAAGCGTGCATGTTAAATCCGTTTAGTCCAGTTCAGTGGCAGCTTTGGAATGGGGTCAGACTAAAATTAAGCCGCTGACATATTTTAACTCGTTTAGTCCGTTTAACCCGATTTGCCATCCCAAAACCTCGGACTAGAATAAGTCCAGTCCGTTTATTCCGGTAAATGAAGGCCAAATGGTCCATTGATGAACCACCTGTCTCTGTTGCTCATGTTTTATCGTGCCATATATATTATTTTATTTACAGTGTTTTTTCACATCAACCAGGGTTTATACTTGTCCTTAAGGACAAAGGGACAGGGATAAGTACACATTTAAAATGAATGTTGTAAGAAATCGAGTCTATTGTATTGGTTAATTTTAATGAACTGTACTTGACCCTAATTTTATGCATACAAAAAAATGCTCCAATTCGTGTGCCATTTGTTTGGGAATCGCTTAAGGACAAAACAATAAGGACAAGTATGAGCGGGCTTTATTCTCCGACTTTAGAAAACCTTGGCTTGAGTTAGCCTCAAGTCAAATACGCTTTAAGTGAAATCTTAAACATAAAAGCACGAATATATATAATATACTTCCGCACTATTTTGATGTATGTATGAGTACGAACAAGTTCGTATAATAAATTTAGCGGCTTTTACAAGCAGCTGACATGATGTTGTCGCAAAAAGTGATTTCAAAAAGTTCTACTTTCATTTTTATATGACGTCTCATAAATTGTAAATATGCAAACTTAACCAGGCAAATATGAGGTTTGATTCTAGCAAGGACGTTTGCTACATTTATAGCTCCGACTTGGCAATTCTTTTTTCATAGTGGTATTTTATCGGTCTATTTGTGCTATAATGAGAATCAAGGATTGAGCCACGACTAAAAGCGCCTTGCGCTCACGTCTTATTTATTTATAGCTGTCTCACAATTACTGATATCAAAGGGGGGCAGGAAGTATGTTTTAGTATTTATATAGTTGAGTTTCTACTTTTTTATTCAATATGATGCTGGTTTGGTAGAAATATGGTCAATATTTTGTGTAGGTTTTTTACTCCAAAGTCTGACCAATACTTGCTGAACCCAGAGACAAAACAAGTGGCATGACTTTCGCGACTACTTGCTATACGCTCAGTTTTTGAAACTAATTTAATTGTAATGAGATAACGTGTTTTGTTTTGTCTCAGGATCAAACAAGTTACCATATACTTTTGTGAGATTTGAGCTAAGCTCCCTTCTGCAAATTTTGATGACAAAATTAACACTTGTTCTTAAAGTGCGTGAAAAACGAACTAAGCTGCTTTTCTGTTTTTGAGGCAGATTTTTAATTAAGCTGATAATAGAGTACGCAATGAATTTTTAGCGTAGCCACAAACCGAAATACATAGTACATTTTAATTTACTCTGTTTGGTGTTTCGTGACTCAACTATGATTTTATATAATTATTTTCTATTTTCTATATAACTACGAAAAACTTTGAAACACTAATTGTTTTTCCTATTTTGTGAAAAGTTCCGGATCTTTTTTGCTTAGGCTCGGTTTCTATGTATATACTATGCAGAAATAGTTTATATTCAAAATTAGTAGACAGTATAAAAAGGAAATTAATAGACAGTATAAAGGCATAGAAAAAGATATATCAAAACTGAAATAAGCGTTTTTATTACAAAAATAATCCAAATACAATTTCAGAAAAAAACAGTTATTTCTAATTTTATTGTTTTTTTATGGTGGCAAGAAAAACCTGAGCTGAATAAGAAGCTGAAACGTCATTTTGAGATGAAACCGAGTCATTTTTTATAATCCAGTGAACCGGTATCATTCCGAAACTTGCGAAGCCAAGGAAAACGTTAAGTAAAAGAGTTTTTAATTGATTTACTCAGAGTTAATTCAAAGTTAATTAGTCTTTTCGGACAATTTAAAAAGGTTGATGCCGTTTGATATAACATTGTGCAATTGCAACTTTACGGCCAAAAATGTTCTAAAAATTAAACTCTGTATCGATGATTTTTTTATAAAAAATTGATTTTTGTAATTTCAGCAGGTGCTTTGAGCATTTTCAAACCATATGTTTTGATAAAAACATAAATTTAACTGTTTTTCAGTTTTTCACTACAAGTTGCAATAATGTCAGCAATAGCACATTCAATAGCAATTCAAGTGACATGAGTGTCGACTAAGAAAGCCTTTTTCAAATGCAGTAACTATGCATTCTTGTTTCATCATACAAACTTTCTGTGAGGTAAAAAGTTTTGTAGCTCCAAACACCAACGGACCAATGCGTTATGTTACCACCAGAAACCACGTCCTTCTAGAGTCTGACCTAAAAATGCTGGAACCTGAAACAGACAGAAACGCGATTTCATTACGAAAAGAACGAATTGCGAGCATCAAGAGTATGGCGGGTAGTCACAAAAATCACGCCACCTGTTTTATTTCACGGTTCAGCCGTTTCTGGCTAGACTTTAGTTCCTGTGAACGCTCGCGTTTTAATTTAGCAATCTGAGCCAGTAATTGACTTAATATTCGGTGGCTATTGCTTCCTAAGCCTAAGCCTGAGCCTAAATCTAAATCAAAGAAACAATGAGCCAATGAAGAGATGTGCTAAAGATAGCGAGCGTTCACAGCAAATAGCAATAGTTTCACAAACCCGGTTCGAAGTGACCGCGTTCAACTTTCTAGCTTCCGGTTTCGGTTAGTATATTAGTGTCATCTAAGTGCGATAAGTTTCTGAGTTTTCTTAACCCTACTTTCCAGCTTTGCTTTTCGCGCTACCAACTTTGCACAATTTGAAATGGCCATTTCCGTTCGTGTCAATCATAATCAATTCATACCTCAATGATTTCTGCCACTAAACTTTCAGTTTAACCTATTTGGTTCCTTGTGTAGGTCTATATTTTGACTAACAGCAATGACAGGGCTGTGATGTGATTTATAAGTTTCATATAAGTGAGGCTGAAAAGTTTAATAACTTTATATTGACCAGCTAATTTCTCTGGTACTGTAGAGTATATAACTGGCCGAAAAGTTTCAATATTAGTCTGAGTGTTCTGCGGGGAGATTTTAATGGAAGAAAGCAGACACCAAAATTTCTTTACACCAGTTTTGGGCTGAAATTGCCTTTTTAGTCACTTTTGGGCTTCGCTTTTTAATTTCATCTGCAGTTATGAAAAGATAAAAAAAGTTGTAAATTGAGTTTAAATTTTTGAATGCGTTTAGTTAATTTTTCTGAATCAGCAAAAATGTCATTTTGTTGAGAAACTTCCATTTTTTGCCACCAACTAGTTACAACAACTTGCTGTGTGATGTTTTCACAATTTTGTCGGCTGAACGGACATTACGGCTGTTAGCATGAATCGAGCTTAAATGCTTTATTCACCGGTTCATGCAAGTTTCAGTGTGGCGGGGTTGTTTTGAAAGTGTCCTGTTTTGCGGCACAAATTATGTACCTCTGATGAGTGAATATTTTGAGTTCGGCTTAAGGCAGTTGTTTTACAACAAAAAGCAGACTTTTAATCTCTTGCAAGCTTTGTTCTCGCGTAAACTTGCTCTCATAATGAGGGGCTTATCCTAACTACCCCTTGCTAAAACACATCCTCATGCTACTAACAACTACAAACTTGTGTTAGTTATGATGCAAAGTTAGATGTTTTTTACTCTACTACTATTATTAATGTCGAAAATGCATGAACTATTATAGCTAGCTAGTTAAGGTAGCGCTCAGCAACAAAACTCATGTTTGGCCCCCGCCCCATGAAATAATAGCAATACCACTTTTATTTTAAAACAAAAGAAAAAAAAAAAAACCCTTTTCAGAATACTCTCCCCTTAATGTGATTTTTAAAATTTATCCTTCCATTTCCCTCTCCAATCTATTTTTTTTTTTCCCTGGCCCGCCAAACCTCCATCCATTTTGATGATGTTAATTATAAAAAAAACCCTCAAAAATATAGACGTTTTTTTCTTCTTTTTTTTTTTTTTTTTTTTTTTTTATATTCAAAATATCATTTTTAAATCGTCGTTATAACAAAAAAAACGGGAAAAATTTAAAACAACTCTCCCACTCTTTCTCTCTCTTTCTTTCTTCTCCCTTCATCAAACAAATCCAAACGCCAGGTCGACAAGCAAAACAAACAATTCGATAATTACAAATAACCACCTTCTCACTCCTTCTCCCTTTACTTTACCTTAACTTTACATATCCCTTCACTATCATTAAAAAAAAGACAAAAACTTAAAAATTTAATCAAAAAAATAAAAAAAAAGAAAATACATAAGATTAGATATCTTTACATTTTTCATTTTTTTTTTCTTCTTCTAATTAACTCAGCAAAACAACAGAACAAAGCTAAACTTAATCTAAATCTAAAGTTAAAAAAAAACACATAAAAAAAAAAAAAAAATCTTATTATAAAAGAAAAAAAAAAAAATATAAAAAATAAAAACAAAAAATTCTAAAACTAAAAAAACAAAAAAAACCAAAAAATTAAAAAAAACAAAAACCACATAAAAAAAAAAAAATAAACCCAAAATTACATTCTAGACAACAACCCTAAAAAAAAAAAAAAAAAAAAAAATAACCCCAAAATCAAAACCCCAACGCCCCCTTAAGTAAAATCTCGTTTGCGCATTAGACAGCAAATTATACACTCTAAAACTGAATTACAGTCAACAAGGCACTATTTTGGCAAAAGAATTTATATGTGTTATAGGTACAACGTTCATTAATTTTAAATTTAATTAATTTTCATTCATTTCATTCAAATAAAGTTTTATAAATTTTTAATGAAAATTGTCGTGGCAATGTTATCTGCGATGTTTTGGGCCAAATTTAGTTCATACTTGTCCGTAAGCGTGTCCGTTTGTCCGTAAGCAAAAGTTTTGATCAACGATTGCCGTAACATTGTTTTTTCTTAATAGCCTAGTGCCTAGTTGATTCTGACTTCTGAGCTTTAAAGTGACACAGCTGAGGTTTTGAAATTTGTGACTTGCCAACAGCTTTATACAGTACGGTTTTTCTGCACTGGTTTACAGACAAGTAATCCTAATGGTTCATCCTCGTCCTTAAGAACATATGGAAGGACAAAAGCATGGCTTTTTGTCAGCTGGTATGAAGTATAATAAGTTTCATAGTTTATTATAACTTCTTGTAGACAGTCTCAAAAAATTTTTTGCAAACAGACTATCACGTTCTTTGTTTCAAAAAATAGACAATTTGGATTTTTGGACATTTTTGGAACTATTCAAGGATAAAACAATAGAGACAAGGATAAGGACGAATATGAATATAATACGAATAAGAGCTAACGCTGTTGCTGTATTAAAAGGGGGACCCCTCTTGTACATGTCACGAGGATGACCAACCTTTTTACGCGGCCCCCGAAGGGGCCGCGTATATACTATATTCAGATTCTCGATTTCCTAAGTAATTTTGGGTAGGTCAAATTCGCTAAGTTAAATTACACTACAAAGGCAGGTAGGTCGAATCTTGCAAGCAAAGAAATGCAAGTTGAAAGACAGTAATCGAGAATTGAAATAATGCAAAACAGCCAGCGCCGGAGTGGATTCAAACCACCAATCTTCTGTCTGGAAATCTTCTTCAAAGCTTTTTGTCATTATCACGGTGGTCTATGCTGATAAGGTTTGACTCATGAATATTTTTGCTCTCACTATTTGTACTCGGCCCCCTCAGGGGCCGCGTATATATATACGATATCCAGATTTTCCGATTCCTACGTTATTCTGGGTAGGCCGAATTTCTAGTGTTAATTAACACTAGAAGGATAGATACCTCTCAGCTCTGTCACATGTCATGCAAAACATCAGAGGCTCTGTAGATGCACGCAGCACTACCAACCGAGCCAACCGGGCTAACATATACACTTCGAAATTGCACATAATTTTACAGCTGATGATGCAGCAGATAATTAAAAATGTTATACAGGCGTACATATTATATAGTCTCACAGAACATAATTCGACAGAGGTTAAATTTATATTCGCTGATATTAGTACATATATATCAACACTATCTTTTATCCGATGTCAACATTCTTAGTCACTTATGTTTGTTTGTGACCTTCACAAATTCTCACGGTGTGCTTAGTAAAGTCGTACATTGTGGTCTCAGTGGCACAGTTGTGAGTGCTCGTGACTTCGAATCGAAGCAACCGAGTTCGAATCCAAGTGAGATCAGCTTTTATAAAAACTAGTGTAATTTTTTATTTATTCTTTTTAAATGAGCTTTTCAACTTAAAAAATTATCAGTTTTTGTCTTAAGACAGGCTATGAGCTACTCAGCAGTAAATGTGAGCAACACGATGGACTTGAAAATCTTTTATCCGAAATTAATGACCGCGTTTAATATTCCCTGTGGAATATTGACACTCTAACCTCACAATGTGACCACTTCTGACTCAGCAGAAGAGCTTTTTTTTTTTTTTTTTTTTTTTTCCCGGCTCTCTACCGGCACAAAGTTTTTTATTTTCCTTTATTTTTTTTTTTTTTGTTCTCCCCCCCCCCCGGGCCCCACGTTTTTTTTTTCCCGCTTTCTCCTTTTCTTACTTTTCTTATTTTTCACACTCCCTCTCCTCGTCCTCCTCCTTTTTTATCCACTCTTCCCCCCCCCCTTTTTTTTTTCTTTTTTTTTTTTTTTTTTTTTTTTTTTTTGTTTTTTTTTTTTTTTTTTTTTTTTTTTTTTTTTTTTTTTTTTTTTTTTTTCTTCTTTTTTTTTTTTCTTTTGTTCTTTTCTTTTCTTTTTTTTTTTTTTTTTTTTCTTTTTTTTTTTCTTTTTTTTTTTTTTTTTTTCTTTTTTTTTTTTTTTTTTTTTTTTTTTTTTTTCTTTTTTTTTTTTTTTTTTTTCTCCTCCCTTTTCTTTTCGTTCTTTTTTTCTTCTTTCTTTTTTTTTTTTTTTTTTTTTATTTTTTTTTTTTTTCTTTTTTGTTTGTTGTTTTTTTTTATATTTTTTTTTTCTACCACTTTTCTCCCCCCCTTTTCTTCTTCCTTTCTTTTTTTCTTTTTCTTTTTTTTTTTCTTTTTTTCTTTTTTTTTTTTTTTTCCTTTCTTTCTTTCTCACTCTTTCTCCTCCCCCTCCTCTTTTCCTCAACCACAGCAGAAGAGCTTGTTATGATAACAACATTTTGATGCGACATGTATACATATTTCCTGGCGGGTTGCTGGTTGCTTGCAGTTGCAGCGATGCGCTGATTCTGCAAATTATTTCAATTATTTTATGGTCATACAATGTGGCTCGGTAGTCAAGTGCTATATTTCTCGCTTTGGGTGCGAGAGGTTTCCCGTTCGACTCCGAGCGGTGTCATTTTTTAATTTTTCGATCTTTTGCCCACACGCAAATTAATGCAACGTTATAAGTACTTCCAACTACTTTCAGTCTGTTTTTGTTGTTTTACTTCGACGAACTTAATCATTAAACATTAACTTCAACTAGCTTAACTAAAATATCTATAGTCCATTTGGAATTAAATGTAGTGGTAGTACCCTTCGTTTTGAATCAAAATCTGACTAATCTAACTTTTTTCGATAAAACAAGCACGTTTTGGAGTAACGTTACACTAAATTTGAATAGATTTTGTTTCGACATTCTTTTTTACAAGCCGACGATATTCTTCGAATATAAAACGCGGCACTAATTTTTTTAAAGTCACTGCAGCATGCTTTCAGAGTTTTTCTGACAGTTTTTTTATTAGGAAACTACTTTATTGCAGAAGTCTATAATGAACCATTTCAATAAGTTTATTCTTAAGCACACTGGCTTATGACTATACAAAGAGATGTGTGTGTTAGTATACGACATCAATAATCAAGAAAATTAGCTAATGGCCAATTTGTGCTACTACACTCTGATACTGATACACTTGATGTCTTGACATAGGGCCGGTTCCCACTGGACAGAAGTAAGAAATAACAAGCTGAAAATAAGAAATAAGGGCTTATTTCTGAAATAAAGGGGCGTTCACACTGCAGAAATAAGAAATATGAAACTCGAAATAAGCTTTTGTTATTTTAGAAATAACGAACCTTATTTCTGACATAAGGAGATAAATTCATTTTAACTTGAGAAATAAGAAATAAAGATTCAGCCAATCAGAGGCGTTTTGTAGCGCGCGCCAACGTAAGAAACGCCTTACTGAACGCTGATTGGGCGATTCAAAAACAGCTGTGTACGTATATGTGACAGATGCGTACGTGTATTCACACTGTTCTACGCATTGATTTACCTAGTATGTAACACACCGTTCCGTATGAATTGGCTGTAGTTATTACTATATTTTTCCTGCCGCCACCTCAGTGGCGGCAGGACCTTATATTACTTTTCGTTTTCTAATTACATGTAAGCATTGTTCTGCATCAAAATACGATTAAAGTATCGGGTTATATAGTAAGCATAGGGCTTTGTTATTTTTGAATAGAAGTTTTGAAATGTTTTGACTTATGTTTTGAAATGTTTTGACTTACTTTGATGAGTCGTTTTTTTGCCGAAAAGTGCCTATCCGGTTTGGGGGGGGGGACGACTACGTCATTTAATAATTCTTTGATCGTTCCGTTTTGTATTTTAATTCTTTTAGCAAATTAATTGTACAACGTTTGAGACCTATTAAAATAATAATAAATTATTTAGAATAATTAATACGTTGCGAGTGTAAACCTAGCCCCCTCATTCTCTAAAGCGGCATAGCATAAGTAGGAGTGAAGCAAGATAGGCCCGTTAGAGTATTTAACGGGTTTCACGAAAGCTTAGCATTGACAATGTAGCTTAACTGGTAGAGCACTGGTCTAGAAATCCAGTGATGGGTGATTCGAATCCCCGTTGGGTCATTTCGATAAAGATGCGCTTTTTCGTCCAGTAAAAACCCCCTTGCTGTCTTGAGAGAACCCCCTTGCTGTCTTGAAAAAATTCCCTTGCTGTCCTGAAAGAACCCCTTTGCTGTCTTGAAAGAATCCCCTTGCTGTCTTGAAAGGATTCCCTTGTTGGCCTGAAAGAATCCCCTTGGTGTCGTGAAAGAATCCCCTTGCTGTCTTGAAAGAAAAGAACCCCCTTGCTGTCTTGAAAGAATACCCTTGTTGTCTTGAAAGAATCCCCTTGCTGTCTTGAAAGGATTCCCTTGCTGGCCTGAAAGAACCCCCTTGCTGTCTTGAAAGAATCCCTTGCTGTCTTGAAAGAATCCCCTTGCTGTCTTGAAAGAAAAGAAACCCCTTGCTGTCTTGAAAGAATCCCCTTGCTGTCTTGAAAGAATCCTCTTGCTGTCTTGAAAGGATTCCCTTGCTGGCCTGAAAGAACCTCCTTGCTGTCTTGAAAAAATCCCTTGCTGTCTTGAAAGAACCCTCTTGCTGTCTTGAAAGAATCCCCTTGCTGTCTTGAAATTATTCCCTAGCTGGCCTGAAAGAACCCCCTTGCTGTCTTGAAAGAATCCCCTTGCTGTCTTGAAAGAACCCCCTTGCTGTCTTGAAAGAACCCCTTTGCTGTCTTGAAAGAATTCCCTTGCTGTCTTGAAAGAACCCCCTTGCTGTCTTGAACGAATGCGAATTCCCTTGCTGTCTTGACATGGCGAGACGTTCTAATCAATTAATTATAAATAAAATAAAATAATAACTACAAGTTTAGAGTATGAACCTAGCTCCCTCATCCTCTAAAGCGGCATTGTATAAAAGTGAGCGTGAAGTGAAATAGGCTTATTTAGTAGTAAAAGGATTTACGAGAGCTCATCATTGGCCCAGTAGCTTAAATAGTAGAGCACTGGTCTGCAGGTCCAGAGATGTTTGGTTCGAATACCCCTTGGGTAATTCAAATGAAGATGCTGTTTTTCTTCCAGTAAAAACCCCTTTGCTGTCTTGGCATGGCGAGACGAAAGTAAAATAGGTAGTATCTAAGCTTCTATTTAAGGGGGTAATGTCGTTTTTGTGGTTTTTGACATTTCAGTGTAATTTTTGCGCCCACAGAACTCAAGCTAAAAACGGACTACGGCTTCGAAACTTTAACCACATTATCTTTAGGAAAATATCCCCACCCGTTTTTTTCCTTTTCTAAAAATAGTTTGTAGAGTCGGTGATATGGGCTTTTAAAAATTTTAGACAAAAGTCAAATTACGTGATTTTTGCACAAAAATGTCATTTTCTCAACCTAGAAACGACTTATCAACTATATCAAATAAACGAATGGGGATATTATGTCAGTGCATAACTGCAAAAAGTTTAGTAGTTGTTGGCTGATCTTGAGTTTCATAACTGTGGCGCAAATATTAGTCAAAAAAACCGCTGATGGGGTGTATTCAAATGAGAGCAGCAGTAAAATTGCAAAAGATAATCTGCTTTTAAATATAGTTTTTTTAAAGCTAGAAGGTGTAAAAAAAATGTAAAAAAGACCGCTCTAGTTTTTGTTGAGGTTAAGTGCAGTTATGGTAGTTTAAAAAACACCTAAAAACGCAATTACCCCCTTAAAACTCTAATTACTGTTCGGCTCAATCTTTAATTTTAGTTTAAATAGTTTTTATTGAAAGTAAGGTATTAAGGCCAAAAATAGTTGACCTTTATATTTTTTAAGTAACCCCAAAAAGTAGTTTAAGTAAGCCTGTTTAATTTTAGGATATTTGTTACAGTAGTTGCTTTAGTAGTTAGAATCAGTCGCTTAAGAATTTAATTTTAGCAAAGTAATAGTTTTTTGCCCTACTTGGTAGTGACATCATCGTCCACGCTATGTTTCTGTTTAGAATCACAATTGTTTAGAATCAGTTATTTAGAGCTGTTTGGTAATTAAAATAGATATAATAACAAACCTTTAACTAGCATTTGTTAGTTTTTTTACAGAGTGTTTGCATGATTAACTGTTGATGCATATGATAATGCAGGCTAATCTTAAAGAATTATTTTTCACTTAGATCCGAGAATCTGAGATATTTTTTTAATTTTGCAAGTGGCCAAAAACGGAGAACAATGTGGCACAAATGAGGTAAAACAAAAAATTTAGCACGAAACCTTAAATTGAGATATTGTATTAATATATGTAGCTAATTTAGCTGGAGGTTCAAAATTACAGGCATTACAGGCATAATTTTTTACTTAGCTTTCACATTGAAGTTGGTTAAAAATTGTCGGAGAATTATTGTATGTGTTCAGGAATTTGTTGGCGGCAGGATTAAACTTTGTAAAGTTTGTATGTGTCAAAAGCATAAACTTACTCTAAAAGTTTGCATGAAAATCCTCTTGTTACTTATGTAGCGGGGCCCTAGCTATCAATAGTCAAAACTACTAACGACCTTGTCGGACTTTACTAATACACACTAGCGCGACCCACACTAACGACACTACGACTCAGCTCTAGGACCCTACTGCTATGCTATGCTACGACCTATGACGGTATGTCGCGGATTAGCGTCGGTTTCTCGGGTATCTGCGGTAGCTACAGTGCAACGGGTATAAGCAGCGGTTAAACGGTTAAACGTTGGTAGCCAGACAGGTGGGTTTAAGCGGGTGTAAGCGGGTATGAGCGGTGTTCTCGGAGTGAGCCGGCAGCGAACTGCGAAAATTCTGCAAGTGCAGCCGCTTATATAAACTTTTCTAGTCACGTGATGAGTCACTGCTGCAAGCCAGCAGCATGTCAAATCTTCAAATAACGGGCTTGGCCAACAAGTTTTTAATCACATTGGCTTACCTAGTATAACTAACTACCTAGAAGTAATTACGACGCTTAACCTCGTTACACTTAATAAGGTAAAATTTTTACGTCATTTAGATAGTACATGTGATTTTTTTAAAAAAAAGTTTAATTTAATTTTTTAACTTCCAAAAATCAAATTTTAAAAATAAATCATTTTTTCCAAGACCAATCCTAAAAGAAACAAACAACACAAACAAAAAAAAAAAAACCCATCAAAAAAATCCCCCAAAAATTCCCCACACACAATATACACCCAGAAAAAAACATTCTTTCTGCCAAACAAAATTTCCGCCAAAATTTTCAGTTCGGTCGTGATGAGCTACAGCCGCGATGGTACACAACCATAGTGATTGGTAATTCTGAGTGTGAAAACTATTTGAATGGAAATTAAAGGCTTGTCCTATAATATCCATGTGCCTGTTTTCAGAATTTCGATGTGCCTCAGCAGTTTTATTTGACCATTCAATTAAGTTTTTTCTAAATTAAGAGTTTTTTTAAATTTTATATAATATAGTCTTTCAACGCTCTTTCTACTTTTTTTTATTTTTCAGTCTTTTTTAACAGTCTTTATTTTACTATACCTTTGCTGCGCCAGCAAAAAAATTTCTACAACTGAGTTGCTAGACTGCCCACGGTTACGACAAATTAACCGATATTATTCACAAAAGTTGGTTAACTTTAGACTCAGCCTTTAGAAACTTTCATTTCAAAAAAAATAGAACGTCGAAATGGAAAATTCAATGTGTTTCACACGATCACGTGTTTCACATAGGGCCTATTCCTTTTACCGGATTAAAGGGTTAATTATAATGGGACTAAACGGTTTAAAAATTATGCTTAAAAATGCCATTCCAAAACCTCCGGATTAGACGGACTTAACGTTTAGTGCGCTGCTTTTTAATCGGACTAAACGGACTTAACTATACACGCCAATGTTAAGCGTGCATGTTAAATCCGTTTAGTCCAGTGGTAGTTTTGGAATGGGGTCAGACTAAAACTAAACTGCTGACTTATTTTAACTCGTTTAGTCCGTTTAGTCCGATTTGTCATTCCAAAACCTTGGACTAAAATAGGTCCAGTCCGCTTAATCCGGTAAAGGAATAGGCCCTTAGACTGGGTTTATAAGAGCACTGTTAGGAGCACTTTATATATGTATAAAGCATGCATACATGCACTTTATATACGCTTTGTAAATCCCGGCATACAGTGTGTTGCACTGTGTAAAAGAAACAATGTAACGGAGGCTAGTCATTATGATGCGGTGGCTGGTGTTTTTACGCTGATGCCTAGATTACTACGCAGCGTGGGCACAGACAGCACAATGCACACACCCACACATCTTGTGCATTTCGCAACCTAGGTACCCGATTCTTCAGTTCAAAATTATACAGGCAGCAGAGATACATGCAAATTGATCATTTGCATTATAGTACGCTACTTACATAGCTGAGCGAGTGTTTACTGTAATGCAAAGTGCTCCATAAAAACACCGACTGACACCCTACTAACTTTTTCACTCATAATTCAGCAGGTGATCTGTAGCAACGGTGATGTTAGAATTCGTAGTGTTGAACGGTTACGGCCGCGTTTAATAATTCCTGTGGAATATTGACACTTTGCGTCACAAAGTAGCAACTTCTCACTCCGCAGACGAGCTTGTTAAATTAAAAAGGCAGACTGGCTAATTTATGGTCAAGCTGCATCAGTTGAAAGCCAGTAGTCCACCTGAATTAAAGACATTTTGTTATAACCAAGAGTTCATAATAGTGGCTCGCTCTTCTGATGGTGGGTTTGAATCCTCCCTGGGTCATTCTGATGATGATGCTGTCTTTGTTTCCGTAAACTTCCCCCTCCTTTTCTTAACACTTCTATAAGAGTGAAATGATATTATATATGTACTCGTGTTATAACGGGTCGAAATGAAGAGTCCACATATTATGACAAAAGTTCTACGTTAAGGTCCGGAAGCTCAGTGTGAATATCGAAATTAATTTGTTACGAGGTGAACCATATGTCTTAAAGCTGAAATGGGAAGTATGCATGAGTTGCTTTGCACGCAGAAGTGAATTAGTGTAGGCAATTAGAAATGCTAAATGACTCAACTTAGGGAACTAAAGCTGTTTGTTCTTTGCGAAACATTAAGGG
>JASANF010000428.1:0-16188 GCA_030248245.1 Trissonchulus sp. WLG1_4
CGTAGCAATACGTTATATGTTCTTTGGTCTGGTTCAGTTATGCTGACAGACCGGCTGAGTGTCACTGCGAATTTTTCCAGCAACTACAAATTTCAACAATACCTTTCCCCAGATTTTCTCGCCCTTACTTGTATAGCTGTACCTACAGGGGTAGGATGCTTATCTGCAGCTGCTTAGCGGTTCAGCGTTAACATAAGAAGCAGTTGGGCAACGGGTGTCACGGGCAAATGTACGGACACTTTTTTTTCCAGAAAAATGTGCCCGAACACTTTCCCCAAAAATTATTTTCCCGGGACCGCGACACATTTTTCTGAAGAATTGTGTCCCCTCGGACACTATTTTACCGCATTCATCTATTTATGTGTTCAAAACATTTTAATTTCAATACAATTTCGCGTAAATATGACAAAAGCAGAGTTTGTAACAAGGGAACAGAATTTTGCGGAAAATAGTGTCCGAGGGGACGCGATTCTTCAAAAAAATGTGCTCGCCGGTTTCCCGGAAACCGAATTTTGGGAAAAAAATCGCATTTTCTGGAATTTCTAGGGGGACACGTTGCCGTGAGTACCGACTGCTTCTTATGTTAACGCTGAACCGCTAAGCAGCTGCAGATCTCTTCCCTGTAGGTACAACTATACGAGAGTAAGGGCGAGATATCAAAAAGTATCAAATTGTTAACTGTAGAAAAATCTAGTGCATCTAGCCGGCTCGTCATATCTAAGTGTCAGCTTTCAGTACTTTAAATCTTAACTATGTTTTAAACTTGCACAAGTGTTTTGCCATAGCGAGCAAAAGCGTACAAACCTACCTGCTCCCCCACCTGAACACTTTGTCCAGTAGAAAGTGATGGGGTAAAAGGTTTTGCAGGACTTTCAAACAGAGCAGGACTTTAACCTTTATAATGTACCTATGATGTTATGTCCCCATTCCGGTGTCACGGGCAAAAAAAGTCCGGAATGCCGGTCATTACATAGGTACATTAAAAAAGTTAAAAGTAATGGTCCGAGCGTGGCCAAAGCGGCACGGGTTCCGTTACCTTTTAGCTTTGCTTGCGTTTTGAGAAGTACAGATCACAAAGTACCTCCTCTTTCTATATGAAACATAGCTGCTTCTCAAAAATTACGTCATAAATGCAAAAGACCAGAACAAAAGTGGTTAACATTTGAAATTATTTACTGTTACGTCTTCCTTCCAAATTTTTTTGAAATAATTTTGTGTATTGTGCTATTAAAACAAAATCTAAATAAAAAATATTGTAGAAAATTTATCCAAATAACGATAAAGTAAACATAATAAATTTGAACTTAGTCAAATAAGTGCACAATCCGGTGAAAATTCAAAAATTGCTAAAATTGTTTGGCTGCGGCAAAAAGGTTTCCCGGAAATTAAATTAATAATCAAAATACCTGAACATTTTTTTCCTCATAAAAAAACCTGAATAATCCACTCCTTCCGCCGGGGTCAGTCACCTTTCTCGACGATTGCGTTAGTGCATCTCTCCCCCATATATAAGCACCAATTCAGTCGTATATGTCATGCATTATGCAATAAAATACCCATCAAACAGCTCCATACAGTCGAGTTTGGAAGTCCTTTTGATCATGTTTATATATTATTATAGATACATACAAGTTTCGACTTTTGTAGCGCAAATTTCAGGCGTTGTAAGTCATACTTTTTACACGCACGTTTCATTATGCATTTACTGCTATGGTAGGGCGGAGGGCCTGCTTAGAAAATAAAAAGAAACTAAATTATACTGGTGAGACTGTGAGAGCAGTGTGCGAAATGGTTGCGTTTGATAGAAGAAACGTCAAGTTCTGACAGGTCTAGCTTTTTTCAGATCTAGAAATCGAAAAGAAGGAAGAGGAATTCAGAAAAGGAATTGAGGGATTCAACAAAGCCCAGCTCAAGCGCACGGAAACCGAAGAGAAGAATCCTCTGCCTACTGCTGAAGGTATATACATCGTATATTACGTAGATGGTAGATGCAGTGTTTTTTTGCGTCAAAAAGTGCGAAACGCCGCACTTTTTTTCTGAAATTTCGCACTTTTTTTGGACATGTACGTCCCGTGACGCACTTTTTTTCGGCTGAGGCTGAAAGATGTCATAGCTGATTTGACCAAAAAGTGCCGAAAATAGCTTTTTTGTCGCGAAAATTTTGAAAAATTTTCCAAAATTGCGTCAAACAAACCATCAAATTTGTAAAATTTTCTGATGTGTCTAACGTTTCAAGCTTAATCTCTATGCAGCTACAACTGGTTTCAATGACTGTTTACAACCTATTATGATTCGTTATTATTAAGGTTATGATTAGAAAAAGTATCGAAGCATGCCACACCCAACAAGTTTCTTAAAAGCATCAATTAATGCCAATAGGTATTTAGATGATTGCCGCGTTAGTATCAAAGTTTTGAATAGGAGAATTCTATTAAATTAGCTGCGTGTTTACAGTGTTAATAGTTCAGTTTCTGCCAAGCTAATCTGGCGTAATGATGCAGTCTCCAGGGGAACTGAGTTAAGTCCCAACCCAAAACACCAGATACTTGGCTTCTGGGGGCTGCCGAGTGCCGCCCCCAGAACCCTGCAACTACTACAGTTCCCGTTTTGTACTTTTTTAAGCAAAATTGCATCCTTGTAATCTTTTTCAGCCTGCTAAAATTCAAAGCTCTGCTTAGCTTCTCAACAACATACCGAAATTGACGTGATCAGCAAAATACCTAAATTAACGTAATATTTAAGTTCCTATTAGATACCGCACCAAGAAGCGTATCAAATAAAACATAAATTTTTAGATGCTAGACACCACGTCCAGGTCCATAGTTATTTAAAGTCTTCGATTCTCAGAAACCAGATTTTATAAGTTAAGCTCAACTTTCGCACACTCGTAAATGGGCAAGGCAATGGCGTATCCAGGGAAGGGTAGATGGGCGCAATCGCTACCCCCACCCGAAATTTTGTCCCAGTGAATTTTTACACAAGGGTTCTCCCTTTTGCTTTTATTGTCCGGTCAAAAAAAATTTCCGATACGTTTCCAATTGATCAAATTTGGCCTAAAAATCAAAAAATTTTCCCAATTTTTTTTCTGGGGGCTACCGCCCCCAGACCCCTGCAACTTCTGGCAACGTGGTCTTCCATTTTAAATTAATATGTGTATGTTAATATTGAAAATAGTGCATTTTAACCCATTACAAAAAATCGAAAAGCCATTCCCCCCGAAATTTTTTTTCGAGGTACGCCACTGCGTATATAAAGGTAGAAATGATAATTTTGTTCAGAAAATTTTTTGAAAACTCTAAAATCGTAATTGAGGACGGCCAGTGCCATAATAAAGTGATTTTCACCTAAAACGCGCGCTTAGATAGCATTATAACCGCTCTGCGCACTTTTTTTCAAAATGACGCAAAAAAATTTGGGCATGTGCGTCAGACGACGCAAAAGTTTTGACGAAAAAAACACTGTACGTATGTATGTATATACACGGGGTCTCGGTCTGGGGGGGGGCTTTTGCCGGATTTTTTGAAATTTTAGGGGGGCTTGTCCCGACGTCTCGGGGGCTTGAAATATTTTTGCTAAGAATCAGAAATTTTCTGCGAAATTAGAATATTTTTAGCGATTTTTTTCGCTCATTGTTGAAGCATTTTACAACGATCTGGAGCTTTTTAGTTTTCGGGCACCTTTTTTAGCACCAGGAAGGGGTGCTTGTCCTGACGGGTGAAATCTGAAGGGGGAAATTGTCCCGAATTCTCAAATCTGGGAGGGGGGCTTGCCCCACCCAGACCTCCCCATGGACATCCGTGGATACATTTATTTATTGAATTATTACTAATGTACTGTTCATAATATTTTGTATATATGGGCATTGGGCATATTTTGTGGTATATATATATATATATATATATATATATATATATATATATATATATATATATATATATATATATATATATATATATATATATATATATATATGTAGTACACAGGCTTTTGTTAGTAATCCATCGATTATAATAAAATGAATGAATTTCGGTCGGACTGGACCCTTATATTCCTTCTGGAACCTTCTATCTCCTGGGACAATATATTTCATGTGGAGGTCTTACTCTCTAGGCCCCAACTGTGTGGTTCTGCGACTATATTAGCTTCAGCGGTACAACAACACAAAATTTATGTACGATAGTTTTTGTTAGTGAAGATCCAAGACTTGAATAGAGTAAGATATTGACTAAGAGTATAATTATATAACTCAATTTCATCTTAGTTTTACCAATGAAATTACTACATTATAAACAAAATAAAAATTGTGACTTATGAAACCTAGATAATAATATGTAGAAAAAGGTTGCCTACTTTCGGCTTTGGATAGACTTCTGTAAAATGGCCCGTCAAAAACGACAAAGTTTTTTCACTTGGACTTTTGCGCATAAATTGATGAAGGGAGAAAAAGGCAGCCTTCCATTCATAATCGAGGCGCTGAAGGCAAATTATAAAAAAAGGCACTTTTTGCGAAAGTTTTGGAAGGGTAATTTTGGCCCATCAGAGGGGGAGGGTCTTCAGAATTTGACCGGAGAGGCCCACCCCCAAATTTTGACCACGTTACATTATCGTTTGCTTTTGCGACTTGTGAAATTTTGTAACATCGTAAAGTCAGCCCCTGAACTTCACAAAATTTACTGTGATATTATATACCGTTTCAGACGCGTTAAATAGTTAAAACTGGCAACCGTTCGCACAGGAATCAACTTTTTCCCCGCAAAATCTGTAGGGTTTTATATACCCCACACTGACACAATGTGTGCATATTATTTGAAGCAAAAAGTTATATAATAGTAGCTAGTTAGCCAGTATTCAGTATATCTGTATATACTTCTTATCTACAAAAATCAAAATCTTACGTTTTCTTTGCATATACGTTTATATGTATGTTATTGTATCTGATTAAAATTAGACTCGCTTCCAATTATTACGGTCATCTCAAGGTCAAACTTTTGCGCCTACATTCGAACTCGCAGTCGTAACTCACAAGTCAACTATAATATATCATCATAGACACGTTTTGCACAAAATTTTGAGTACATATATATACTTTGTGATTGTGCCTGTGGTAAACTTTTCACTTCGTTCATTTTCTTTTCAAATTTATTTTTGAGTAGAATTATATATTATACAGTTAGTTTAACCGAGTTCATATACATTCATACTGAATTGTACCATACGTATGTATATATATATATATATATATATATATATATATATATATATATATATATATATATATATATATCGTATATTATATACGTATATACGGGCATACAATAATATGTCTCCACTTACATACCGGTGCATTCTCAGCACATCTCTTAAAGTTGGTTTACACGTATATACACCATATGTCTACAAAGTTTTACCTTCATATTATATGTACCATACGTACGTGTATATGTAGCGTTCGTTTTCGTTAACACCTGTTAGCGAATTCGATAGTAATTCGTTACTGCCTAGTACAAATGAATTTTCGCAGACCCCTAAAAATGTTTAACACCATTTTGTCGGCATGAGCTCTGAAAGCGTTTTTTACGTCAAAAATATGTTGGCAGAAAAAGCTGTCACGAGCTGTCTTCGAAATTAAAACAACGCAAAATTTTTGGTGTGTATTTACTATCTAGGGACAAATACACATGTTTGGTCTTGGTGTATTTACATATATACGTAACAGTTTCATAATATGTATTAATTATTCGTTTTTCTTTACGTTTAAATTAACTTGAATACTTAGGGACTTTATAGGTATGCAGTTTGGTATATATAAATAATTATTATGCTATTACACCAAAATTAGCTGTCACTAATCACTATTTACGGCTTACGCAGAATTTGTATACGCGCGACATATATACTTAAAGTTTGGCCAGAAATGACTGAACCCTGAGATAAAACAGGCTTGTTTCTTTTTGTCTCCGGGTCCAGCATTTTTTGGTCAGACTTTAGAACACAATATTAGAGTGGGAATACTGACAATAAATTCCTTCGCCGGTTGTTGGTTTGTCATAGGTATTTTTGAGCCAATAAGTTGTCATTTACCAAATTTTTATTGCTTAAGCTATTTTTTTGTTTATAATAATGTCTTGTTTTTTCTGTTTCAGTTATCGCTCAAGAGAAGCAGGGCTAGCTGAAATCAGATTTTGGGTACCAAATTTGGTTTGCTTGTCCAAGCGCGCCTATTCTACTGAGCCTGAAAGTGATTTTTTGTTTTTTGTTGTTTTCATTATATTATGTTGTGCTAGTGCTTATTTTACTGTGCTTATTTATATATACATGTGTTGTGTATAATCAGAACTTTTCTTAAATCGAGGTTTTTGTTAGTTTACGGACAAGTTCATAATATGACAAAAAAAATTAATAAAAACAGGAACTTTCCTTTTGTTTAACTTTAGAAAAAAGACTGATTATCTGCATTCTCAAAACAGTTCCATTCATCAAACGTCTTGAAGTATGTATGACTAGGCTTAGTAAGCATTTGTGTATTATGTAATTGCCTATTTTGGCTTGCTGCTACAAATTACGCTTTTTTGATATTCATAATTTGTTGTCTGTCGATAATATTAATCGGGTATTGTATGCAATTGCTAATCGGAGCTTTTATAATATTATAGTTTTTTTGGTTCCTCTGTGTTAATTTTTTTAAGAAAGCAGTAGCATAACGGTTTTAAATGGTGCGGTGTTAATTTATTCTGGCCATTTTTTGAAATTACTTTTTTTATAAACTTTCTGCTTTCAATTTATGGTTGGAGCAGTTTACCGCCCACTTTCTAGTTCAGAGCACATTTTCACGTATACGTATATGTTTTCCACTTTGTGCTTCAAGAAAAAAGGCAGCAACTTTTCTTCTACGTGTTTATTCTATATCAAATTATCACTGCTAGCTAAAACATGGACTGAAATGTTTACAATTTGGAAATCTTTTTTAAAAAGCTGGGTTCTAGCTATTTTTTCAACCGAAAAGCAGAAAACTTATCTATATTTGCCCAAACTGGTACGTATAATAGTATATGCACGTATATGATGAAAGTATTATATACGTGAATATAGACATACCTACATAATATATACTAATAGATGTCTTTCTTTTGTTAAAAAGTTTTGTGAAGCTAGTTCGATGTTTTAAAGTTGTCGTTTTTTGAATTTTGGAAACTTGTGTACTTTAATACTGTTACGAAATTTGATTTTACGATGCTTTATTTGAAATAGGTACATAAACTTAATACTGGTTTATTTCAGCATGAATATATGCAGTTTATATTTGCAGTATGTACGTACGTACGTACACATGTCATGGTATAAATAGTGATTCATTTAGATAGTGCTTCATGATACTTTCTATTTGTTTGTTTGTTCCAGTATTTTTGCCTTTTTTGGTCAACTCTCAGAGACAGTTTAACTCTTTTTTGTCGGTTTTTTTTGCGATCCCTGTTACAGTACCATCAAATTTGCACTAAATAGAGTTATATTCTAAATAAAAGGCGATGAAGAATTGAAAAACTTTTTTAATA
Source organism: Trissonchulus sp. WLG1_4 (assembly GCA_030248245.1). Lineage (NCBI taxonomy): Eukaryota > Metazoa > Nematoda > Enoplea > Enoplida > Ironidae > Trissonchulus > Trissonchulus sp. WLG1_4. Next base: position 7,551 of record JASANF010000428.1, read on the forward strand.
TCTTATTACTACATTTTTAAAATTAGGTTTTCTAATTGGCTTGTTCCATGTGTATTTTCGGTGCCAATGTTCATTCCGTGTGCTTGAATTCTTGCTTCCAGTTAATTCCATTTATTATATGCATATCAGTTTTTGCGCTGCGTACTATATTTTGCTTCACTTTGCTTCCAAGCCTAGTTCATACTGATCCCGACAAAAATTTTTTTATTTTCATTCAAAATTATTTCATTTTCTGTACAATTTTTAAATGTTAACTAAACGTTTAAACTTTTCATTAAAGTTTAAAGTTATGAATAGAAAATCAAGTTTGAACTCGGTTTAATTTTGATTTATGTTTCTGCACTCTAAACTTTATTATACGTATAACTTGCTAATTTTGTGTTTTCCGTGATATTTTAATTATATTAAACTAGAAAAAATGTGTTTAAAGTCAGTTTATAACTTAGCTTTTCTTATTCATCTTACTGAATTTTTCATTATAATAGAAACTTCGATTAAATTAAAATGAAACAGTTCGACTGCGCTGATTCAAAACTTCAACTTTTCGACAACGCAGAATAATCAGACATTTTTAAGCCGTATTTCTGAAGTTAATTTTGTGTCGTACAAAGTTTTCGATATTTTGTCAATGATTTTTTTTGAAAATGAATCATTCGGTTTTGTCACAACGTGTTTGTTTTGACTGCTGGGTTATCATTCATTACTCATAATAAAAATACGTATATGTCAGACTCTGTTTTGTTGACTCAGTTGTGTAGACCTAGGCTTGGAATTTATTTGTCGGGGCTTGTAGGCTGTATTTTTGTCAAGCTGGGGCTAAGATGGGTGAATGGGTGAATAAATGCTAGTAAGCCTTGTTGCATGAATATATTTAGAAAAGTTCGCCAGTTGCGGTTTTTTATTTATTATATCAAGTGAAACATGGGTGTTTTCCAAAGGCAGATAAGTTTGGGTCAGTTGCTCCGCAAGATTTGGAAGAATAGTTTTTAAATACCAGCGTTTGCATACGAACAGTTCTTGGCAAATGTGAGGCCAGACTGTCAATATTTCAGAAAATATGGTCTCAGGTCTTTGTCGTTGCTGCCAACTCTATCCCTTGTTTTGAATTTTTATGAGTTTTATTTTGCATAAGAAACAATAGTTACAGTCAAAAACTTTCATACTTATGACAAATTATACAGCAAAATGATTGAGTTTTTGTAAAAACATGAAATTCCTATCTCTTACATTTTCTAAAGTGTTTGAGTGTAACAAAAAATGATGTAAACATTACGCTTTCTATAGTTTGAGAACATTTAAACGGAGAAAATTCTTGGTTCACGGCATAAATTATTATTAATAGGTATTAAAGTTGTCAGTAGTAAAGCAATAAGCAATGCCAACTGCAAAAGTCTGACCAGAAATTACTGAACCCTGAGACAAAACGGTTGGCGCGATTTTTCGACTATATACTCGCTACACACTTGAAACTTGCATTTCGTTGTTTTACCAATAAAATCGAGTCTTTCTTTTTGTCCTTGGGTCCAGGATTTTTGCTCAGACTTTAAATATATACCTACGTGCTTTAACAGTTAGCATCAGTTCAAAATTAAGAAAACAAAACAAGATACAAAAGTAAAAACAAAAACAGTTGGACTCAAACGAGTTGATGATGAGTAAATTTCACCGCCACCGAAAGGATAAAAAAAGTTGTACGGCAGTTTGGCATCGAGCGTGGGAATTTTCGCGACTGCGGGGGATGCTGGCTCCGTTACGTCTACGAAGGTCACTGTGGAAACAACGGGAACATTTTGAACTGCATTTTCATATCCACTTTGGCAATACGGTCCGATGCACTGAAACATATCTATTAGTAAAATGTCAGTACTTGAAGATTTCAGCTCGTGCGGCTATTTTCACTAATGTACTGACTTTACCTAGGTCGGAATTGGGAGGCACAGGAGAAGTAATATCTAAAGGTACACACCACTAAAAATTGTACATACCGTAATGGAACTATTCTGCGCTTCTCATTGGAAGACCGCCCCAAGGCAAAATGAAAATGCCATAAGGCAAAATGAAAATGCCATACTCATCCTATTGCAACTTAGTAGTGAGTTATACGTGTACCTACTTGGAAAAAAGTTTTTGATGTTTAAGGTTTTTTCAAGGTTCAGTTTTGAGGCCGAGGTGAGTTTATTCGTAGTTGGTACAAAAATTGGGAAAGTCGGCTCTGTAAGCAAAGCAATTATGTTCAAATTCACGGGCTTGAGAAGATTACTTACTTAATAATGATATTACAGACCGAAACATTCTGTTATGTATGGGACTAAAGAATAGATGCTACCCACTACCGACTACTCAGTTTAGTAGTACCACCTATTGGAGTTTAGTCTGTCCAATCTTTGACAAAAGTTAATCTTTTTCGCACCCAGTAAGGAGCTGGAGTAGGTTGATGGAATTTGCGCCGCACCCCGACGATTTGTGCCTGCGGGTTGGCCACGTTTCCGGTGAGGGCGTACAGAATTTCAATATCCAAGCCCAAAACCAAATTTGAGCATGTTCCTCCGACAATGTTGATTGTCTAAATATGAAAAAATTTAGCTTTTAATTTTGCTTTAAATTTTGCTTTTAACAGCAAAAGTGATGAAGTACTGCTTAATACAGTTTGACGAATACAACCAAGTCTAAGAGCTACCTACTCTTCGCTGTGGGAACTAAATAGAAGCTAATTGGCCGTAACGATACTCCGAGTACTCTGACTGATGATAGAGCATTAACGTCCTTGAATTCAGATGGGTACCATTACCATACTGATTAGTTAGTGCTTCCATTGGTACAGTAGGTAGGTAGGTACTTAGTTGAAAATCTTTTTCAGGCAGCCTGAACGTCTGAATTAGACAACATTTGGCTGAATCGGTCAGTCCTTCGATCAGTCAATACTAGTTGATTCTTACACGCAGCGATATGTCTGTTCAGCCTCCAAAATTACTTAATCACGCTATTTTAAATACCTACTTACTACTTAGGTAAGTCAGGTAGGTATATATTAGCAAGAGTACATAATAGGAAGAGTATCATACTCTCCATATTATATATATAATGTCCAGATGGGTAACACAGTTGAGTACTGGGTCTTGAAATGAAGGAGGAACCCCCTCCCCTCAAAATTGTACATAAGAGACATTTCACGCTCAGCATTGGACGCACTTCAGGGCAAAATATGGAGAGTGTTATACTCTTCCTAATTATGTACTCTTGGACTCTTGGCATTAGTGGCATAATTCACCGGCTGAACGAACGTAATTGACGGTTATGGGAATAAATCAAGTATCGACACTGAAATTTTAGTTAGAAATTCAACCGTTATGAGGTTTTACTTCAACTGATTGCTCATTTTCCGTCAAAATAGGCACCCATTCGTTGGGGTTGTCGATGGAAGCATTGGCGTACGAAGCCACGACGTCTCGGTCGGGTCCGCGAAGGACCTCGAAAATTAATGCTTGCAGAGCGCGACAGTCCTGCAATGTGGACTCGTGGGCTATTCTAAAAACAGTACTCTAAAATTGTTCTCATACATATCAAAATACATGTATTAATGGGTAATGTTTAGTAATAATCACAGGCTTTGGAGCAAAGATCAGGACAAAACATTAAATTTCATGACTAAAATGAGAAAAATAAAGACTTCCATTACAGAAACATTGTGCTCTTGACTTTGGAGTAAACTGTGCAACAATCGTAGGTACCACTTATTTTCATTTTTGGGAACTTACAAACTTTGACACGGAATCAAGTTACTCTGACTCTGCTTTAACTCCGCAGTTTGTAGCAAGTAATTTTGGTCGGTACTGTATACACTACATTATTATTCGCGATTAAGTTCAACTAACTCAACGATGCATCCGGACAGCAAACTGGCACCAAATAGGATGGGCGTCCTATCTGCCGTGGCACAAGTGCTGTCAGCTGAGCTGGCAACCACAGTGAGCCATTCGGAGGGGTTGGCAGATATTTCTACCTTGTCTTTTTCAACCGGTGGTGTGAAACGTTGTTGTAAAGGAAAAATTAGTGATATTGCAAGACTTGTTACATGAATGGTTACAATTTTTAATGATAGCTGATGAACTGAGGCTTAGAGTGAGATTGCGTCGACTATTTTTTTTCAAGTCCAGATTTTTTACACGTAGTTAAGTTATGTAGTTGTTTTGAACAACTCGTGAAAAAATGAAAAAAGTATAAACCAAAGATAAGCAAAATTGTGCTGCATTTTTTTCAAAACTCAAATTATGCTTTTTTTTACATTTCTATTATATTTGCTATATTTGCTATATCTATTATATTTATTTATATTTGCTTTTTTACACATTTCTAGATAGGTATAAAATTTGAAAATTTAACAAAAAGCATGCACTTTAAAAAATTATTGCTGTACATTAAAAAACACTACAGCGAAAAAAGGATATTTTTCAACATCGACTAGCTCGACTAATCGACCAGCCATGACTGGGGCGTTCCAGTGGTAGCCAGGGTTGCCGCTGCGTCTCATGGTGTCCAACGGCTCGTTCGCCTAAAACAAACTAAAACTTTGGCTGAAGGTTTCGTTCTGCAAACCGAAAGCTTTCTTTCTGCAAGCAAAGTTGCGTACTGCAAGCTTGCCAACTCAAACTATAAATTTTATTTGAAAGCGATTCAATATAGGTCAAACACGCCTAATTCTAGCCAACTGAAGATTAGGTGGAACTTGCAGAACGAAACTCTGGCTTCAGTAGGATATATGTAAAACAAAACTGAAATTTTTTTTAATTGAAGCGGATTGGTTCGTTGTAAAGTTATAAAAGTTGATCATTAACTACGGCTAAGTGAGGAATTACCTATATACTTTAACTGTGGGGTAAAACTTAACTTTAACTTAAGACAGATTTTAACATTATCATTAACTATAGAAAATTGTTATCTGTCTAATGTATAACCTTTAAGCATAACTTTCACTTTTACTTTAAAACAAGTCGACATTAAATTAAATTTCTAGAAAAAATATCTATATAATAGTCATTCATTTTCGACTTTTCTTTAATTTAAGCTTACATTAACGCCTGAGCATTTACATCTTACCCATCGGAATACGATTGAGAATTCTTGCTCAAAAGCTTGGGCTTTGGCAGGTATATCTTGGTAGACAAACGAGACTTGCACGGAACTGATGGATCCAGAGGCATTCACCAAAAAAACATAATGTACCTAAAAAACAAAGAGAATAAGACCGCATTTTAATGAAGTTTTATTAGCTAAAAAAGTTTTCAACATGAGATTACCAAGTTTTTCATGTCAGTTAAATTTAAATAGCAATTTATGGTGTGTTTTTGAAATTCCAATAACGTCCACTATCAAAATTGAAAACAGTTAAAACTGTTAAAGTGCGGTCAAAAACATGTTTTTTATTAAACTGAAAATAAAAAAATCCTAAAATGTATGTAAAAAGTGAAAACTCAGGTCAAGTTAACTAAAAAATGGCAATAAAACAAACTGATGAAAAATTGCAAAGTTACTTTTTGAACTGCGTGATTACAAAATTTCGATTCCGCCTTCCAGGTGGGTTGCGGCAAAGTGTCACCATTGGTTAAGTTGTAGACTTTTTTAGTAGGAGAATCGAAGTGGCTTTCGGCCAGTTGAATGGAAATAACGGTCACTTCTGAACAATAAAGAATATTTTAAAAACAAGCTCAACACCATTTGTCACCGTTGAATATTATATAAGACAGAATATAAACACTAAAAATAATTAGTAAAACCAAAAGTAGTAAAACTAAAGAATTAATATCAGAAATGATTGAACACAAACCTTAATTGCAACTTATGAGTGTCAAATTAGGCACTTTAAGCTTAAACTTGCGAACTGAAAATTCCTTTATGATTTTGGGCTAACGAAATTTATTGCAAGTGCAAAACTGACAAAAAAACTGTTTGGGGGTTAGCCTAAAACGGCATACGTCCAAACATTTCGAATTAATCATGGTCAAAACTAAAATCAATCAAAATCTCACCATTTTGGGGTTCAAGATTAGTTTGATCAACGTTGGGACTCTGAAACAACAGCAAACATGAGTTTACATACCTGACAAACTTGCTCTTTAATAATAATTTAATAAATATAAGGAGGCAATGAAATCTTGTCAAATTATTAAAACTAAAATTTAGTTCTCGTTGAATAACAAATTTTCTTTTTTTTCCAGCAAGGATCCACATGTGTGACTTTATCTGTGCTTTGGAAAGTAAACTACACATAAGATTTTGTTTAGATTTAGGCTAAGGCTTTGGCTTGGTTTTATAATTTTAAAGTTTATTGTGTTTACGTGATGTTCATTACTGCATATGTAAAAGCTAGTACATACGTTTATTGCAAACAGTTAAATACAAAACAAACCTCCTATTAGTGTTTGTGACCGGCCGCGAAAGCTGCCGGCCGGCTCCGGCCGGCGGAGAAGTTCGGCCGGCCGGCCCGTGAAAACCGGTCGGCCGGTCGGAGCGGCCAAATTTTTGGATAAAACCAATTGATCCAAGTTCAGAGTGTCATTTTGGCATAAACATACATAGCCTGCCGGATTTTTATTCCGGCCTAATTTTGTCAGTCGGTTGAATCTGGCTGGCCGGCCGGCTGGCTTTTACCGGACGGCCGGCGCCAGTTTTTTTCGGCCGGAGCCGGCTTTTTTCGGCCGGAGCCGGGCTGCGACCATCAGGCCGGCCGGCGGAAAATTCCGGCCGGTCACAAACACTACCTCCAAGGAGCAATTTAACACAAAAATGTGAAACATCTTGTACTTGCCTGCAAAATTTTTTGACGGGAAGAATAAAATTTCTGTTGAATTCGCGATTCCTTTTGACATTGCGCTGGCAGATCCACAATTTTCAGCAAACACGATTGCTTTTCGTTGCGATAGAAAGCTAAAAACGTTAATATGTATTAAAACGGGCGAATGTATGTATTTAAAATTTTAGAACTATTTTTTATTCACGAAGAACGTTTTACATTTTTTAGTCTTTTTTGCACCATAAAAAAAAACATTCATTTTCTATTATAAAAAATTCCATTCATCTCAAGTCTTATTTAAATACTTCACTGAAAAAGCCTAAACAATTTACTGCATAGGTTTGAACGGATAAGGGCTTACATATGTACAGAGCAAAGAGACCGACAGGTATCGGCGAGACAAAGTTCATTGTGTTGTCATACCTTTCTTAAGGGTTGTTTGCGTGTATCTAGATAAACATGACTTGTAAGTGGCTGTTGATTATATAATTGACAAAATCAAATTGTTTTTACGCGGCGGCCTCAGCCGCCGCGTATATACTATAGTGCAAAGCTCTCATATGCTTAGCACGCAAAATGAACAATCCTAGTGTAATCTGGCTGCTAGGTCAGCAGATTACACTGTTTTTGTGGGCGTGTGTGTCAGTTTGTGTACGTATATACACAGAGTAGAACAGGCAGCGATTCCATTCGCATGTCTGTCAAGTGCTAATAACGCTGTGGACAGCACACCGTACTATGACGAAACCTGTTGCATCAGCGTTTCGTAGATTATATATCAAAACATCCGAAACGACATAAAACACTTGGAAATGTGATGTTTAGAAGTGTCCTTTCAGTCTTTCACTTCAGACTCAATTGTCTTGGCTCCCCTCATGCAGTTTTGAATGTTTTTTATCCTAAGTTTTGGCTCGTAGTGGTGTTTTAGGAATAAGCTCGATGCAACTTAACTAAGTGCATGCAGAAAGTTTCAGTTCTCCCACAGAACAATGTTCCTTCTGCTTTTGTGGAACCAAAACTTTTTGTTTACATATTTTCAAACCACATTTTCACTATGCGAAATGTAGGTAAATATGTTTAATGAAGCAGGACGGCATGCGATTTCTAGCGTGCTTATGTATGTAATCTTGAACCCCAAATTGACCGCAAAACTTAATTGCGCCACTGAAAGTCCTTCTCAGAGGCAAATTTAGACTCATTATTCGACTGTAGCTACATAAATATATAAAGTCTAACTGTCCTGAACTTTTCTGATATAATAACAGCTTTGACCATAAAGCTAGATAACAGCTTTGACAGGCTAGAAATTAATATATATCAAGACTGAAAGTGGTAATGTTTAGTTACAAATACTGACAATAAAACATTATGGTGCCGCGTTTTATATTCGAAGAATATCCTCAGCACTGCAAGCACGTCACAATGACATCTTTCCAAAAATAATTCAACTCTACTCGCAAAACGTGCTTGTTCCAGATTACTTTGTCGTGTGTGAGCCAGCGACGCATCAAGCCCAAAAGTAAAAAACTTATTGACCACATTTTTGATGGAAAGCGGCAAAACTGAGAATATTTTTATTAGAAAACTCAGCGGTAGTTACATATAAACGTGATTGTTTGGGCAAAATAAAAACTGTTTGAGATCATATTTCTTAAGGGGCGGGGGTACCTGTAAAAGTAAAAATTTTAGGTTCTAAATTGGCGTACTTTTGCCTACGTAAATACACTGACAAACGCACTGAACCAAAAGTGCACCTTCAAGCTCAATTGTTCTCATCTGACGTTGGGGCGCCTTGGGGGAGTAACATATGTGAAAATAAGCAAAATTGGAGAACTTCGGTTTTTGACCTTG